>LN483372.1:1131126-1196813 GCA_900002565.1 Culicoides sonorensis | reverse complement strand
TTTTGGAGCATTTTACACGTGTGTGTTATTATTTTGGAACAAAAAGTGGTAAGAAATAAACTTTAAGACGAACAAACTCTTACAGTGCAAGTAATAATAATAAATGTTAAACCACATTTGTGAATTGTGTCACTTCATATTATTGTACATTTTGAAGAATTTCGTTTAAAAACAGAATAATAAAATTTTACGGTGACACGGATTTAGAGGGAGAAAAAAAACGCATTTTACTCTAGAAATAACATTTTAAAGGCACGTAACATCGTTTAACCTTGTCAAAAGTGGTGAATGTGTGTGAATAGAGAAAAAAAAACTAATTTTTTTTGCATTGCATTTTATTTTTTTCTTCTTTTGTATTTGACATAGAAGAAAAATGTATGAAAAAAAAATACAAGGCAAGAGTTAAGTACAAGGATTTCCTTTTTATTCATCATTTATATTTTTTCCTTTCACACTCTCACGCAACATATTCCATTTTATTTGACTATATAATATAGGTCAATCATTAAAATAATCTTATTACAATGGGATATTTTTGTATTCTGAGTAGTCTAAAAATAAATTAAAAATATGAAAATGTAATGTAAAACATTCAAAAACATTAGTTTTGATGGTTTTCCTTCTCTCTATCTCTTTTTTCGATCTCTCTCTCCCAAAATAATTTACTCTCAATTTGATCTCAATTCATTAAATTGGCCCTGGTTGCTTTCGTTTCTATATTAATTTTAATTTTTTCGGGTCTTTTCTCCGACATGAATTGTAATTATTTTCTCTTTCTCTTCGCCTATCTACTTTTTTTGCTCTCACTTTCTCAATGCCTTTCTTTTCTCAATTTTATATCGCTTTTAAAAAATCTCTCCCAAATTGACGTCCTTTCACAATTTAAAAGACTTATTTCATTCAGGTTTTCATTATTGCGATCACTCTCTCACACTCTTTTCATTAAAATTGCTCTCTCTGACTGATAATTCTAAGAATTTAAAAGCTGACCTTCATTTCACTCAATTTTTCTTCATAATACAAGCGTCTCGTGAGAAAAATGGGATTGCTTTCAAAATCTCATTGTGATACCAGGTGTTTTTTTTTCATTTCAAGTATCCACAATACAACAAAAAAATCTACTTAATTCCACCTCTTTAAAAGGGTGTTGCTTTGAAACACATACGATAAATTCTAATAAAATTATATTTGTATCAAATTATACACAAAGAAGAGTTTTCAATGATTTTATCAATGAACTTATCAGCTCTTCACTAAAACAAGCATTTCTTACAAAAGTATTTTTATTTTAAACAGAGTCAGCATCAAAGAAACAGAAATAATAATAAATTTTCAATAAATCAGCTCTTTTTCAATTTTTTTTCATATAAGGTGAATAATAAAATGATTCAATAATAATCAAATACACACACATTCAATCAAGTTTCAATGTAAAATCAAGCATCTGTGCAACATTGTGTTTTCAAGTGCTATTGATTTCTTCTTTTCTTTTTTTTATATTTTAACTTTGAGACGATTGATATGCGAATCCAAATATAAATTACTTGTTATCATACATAATTTTCCTCTTCTTCTTTCAAACTAATTCAATAAATTTCATGTATAAACGGAAAATACTAAAATTATATATGAAAGAAAAACGAATGAAAACTTTTTTTTTATTTATTCGCAATATGCATGAAAATGAGATAAAAATGTGAACTATAACAAGCAAAAAACATGAACTATGTATTAAGTTTTATGGACATAGACCGAGAAAATGATGAATAATGTGATAAAACAAAAAACAAAAGAAAATGCAAGAAAAAAATATGTGTGAGTGTGTGTGTGTGTGTGTGTGAGTAACTCACTTACTCTTAAACTTGAGTAGATTAAAGTGAATGAAGATGAGATGAAAAGCAATATAAATGTACAGTGGAGTGGAGTGAAGTGATGAGTAAGGGAAGCAATAAAAAAAGATCTTGAAACATAATTGAACAAGACCTTGGACTATTTGTAACAATTCATTTTTCATTATTTTTTTTCATCATACAAGTAATTAAAAGCAATTTAACTCGTTTTTTTGATGAAATTTCAAGAACATTGTTACCATATATGAAACTAAATACGCAGACACATTCGTGATATAAAAGATTTTGTCAGGATTATGCTTTCTGTGTGTCAATTAAGTACTTTCCTCAATTTTATTCAGTTAGGTTAAAAATAGGATAAGGTTGAAAGAAATACAATTGATGTCAGTAAAGGCTTATTTCATTTCAGTCAAAATAAAATGATGATTGAAAAGGAAATTAATTACTACTAAGAACTAGAATACAACGAAAAAAATTGGAAAGGAATGTAATAAAGAAGCTTTTCAATCGAAATTGAAACAATAGAAAATTCGTTACAAAATGAATGAAAAAATTCGACGATATTTCATTTAGTTTTTTTTTCATTTTTTCTTCGCAGTTCTGTAATTTTCAAATTCATGGAAATTCAAATGCTTTTTAACTATATTTTAACTTTTCTGACCATTAAATGGCCGCATATTTGACAAAAACTAAAAATTTATAAACAATTTCATGGAATTTCACTCTTCAATGAAAATTCATTAAATATTCATTTAAATTTCTGTTCAAAGAATTTTAAAGTTTTAACTTACAATTTATGTAATTAATTTCAGGAATAAAAAAAAAGTTACATCACATAAAATTCCCGTGAAACACATAAAATAAAAAAGAAATTCATAACATATCGCAATGAAAAACAGAAAAAAAATAGCTTGCACCTAAAGGTAAAATAAAATGAAATCAAGTAACTAATTGATGTTTCTGCAGTGCATCATCAATTTCATAGAGAGAGAAAAATGGTTAATTAATATATTTCTGCTACTCGCTCATTTTGTTTTTTTATATATATATATTTTGCACTAATTGGAAGTTATTTGTTGTCAGTAGCATATTGCCATTAACGGAATTTTCATTTTAAAATTTATTTTTTACTGCATTTTTTACTTAAAGTGCAATTCTTTTCATTATTTTGTTCAAATTCTTCAAATAGAATTAAGGCTTGATATCGAAACTAATTTTAGCTCCAAAATGTATGCAATGTGTATGGAATGGGCCTCACTCTTGTAAGAAATCATAAAGCGATTCGGTAAAGAGATCTTAGAGCTGTAGAACTGCAAAACTGTTTTTGAGTCCCTTTTCAAACACTCTAAGTTGAAAACGCCCCGCAAGTGCTTGGCAATAACCTCGCATGTGATTTGCAGGGCGATTTCAACTTAGGGTGAATGGAGTTGAGGTTTTTAACATTAAAATTAATTTTAGCTCCAAAATGTATGCAATCTGTCTTGAATGGTCCCGGCTTCTGCAAGAAATCGTTATACAATTAGGTAAAGAGATCTTAATTCCTTTTCAAAGCGGTATTTAAGATTGAAAAAAAAAGTTTTTTGCAATTTCTTGATGCCTTGAAACAAAAATTAAATTAAAACGCGCGAACGGAGCGATAGCTATGTTCCTTATCTTAAATCTTAGCTTAAAAAGGTTCGTACATGGAAAACGGTCTCAAAAAACGTCAATTTTCCTTTTAAATTTCCACATTCCATGAAATAAATCCTTCCACCACGATAATTTCATTAAAAAACAACTTTAATCTTATTCCACTCTTTTTACAATTTTAAATGAACTTGTAAATATTTTTTCCCTCCTTTCCATAAACAAATGCAATTATATTTGCATATCAAAACAGAAGAATAACATTTTAATACGGAACTCACATGAATGTGTATGAAAATAAAAGTACCTGAGGTAAACAATTATTATCTTTCTCATGCCAACTATCTAGAAGCCATAATCCACTCACATTTTCATGAGTTTTTTTTTGGAATTTTGAATGAATAATAAAAAAAAAGAAACTGCATCGTAACTGTTTAAAGACACTGCAATACTAAACGATAACTTTATTTTATTTTATTCTTTTTGTTCAAAAATTCATAAAGTTTAGCATTTTGTTGAAATAAAAAAAAAATTATAGAAAAAAAATGTAAAAACACAAACTTTTTTTTTGAAATTAAATTTTGATGATAGAAAAAAATATAGTTTGTAAACAAAATTGAGGCGTTTCATTGCAAAATAACAGATAATTGCTTGAAAAGAGTTTCATTTCACATCATTTTATTAAATCTAATTTTTGTTTGTACTTTTTTTTGTGTTCACAATCACACATAAATCTGATGATATACAAGATTAACTCATTAACCGCCGCTCCTAAAATATTGAGTTTTGAACAAAAAGTTCTTCTATGATTTATTCTTTAGGTAAAAATGAACACTTTTCATTTCGATGAAAATTTTAGGTTTCATATAAAAATTTTACAGGAGAGCCAAAACAAAATACGTATAAGTCCTACACAAATACATACAGAAACATTGTACGAGAGAGAAAAAAATGCGACTTTTCTTAAAAGATTAGCTCATAATTTTTTAATTTTTTGTTTAAATTGAAAAACCATGCAACTCTTTGATACAAAACATCTTAAATTAAGACTCTAAAAAAGATTGCCAAAGAAATTTTTTGATTTGAACGAGAAAAGTGACTTCAAAGAGGCGTTGTAAAAATACAACGCTCGCGATTAATGAGTTAAGAAAAACTTTTAACTGGAAATTAAAATGAATATAAATTTTAAAAATAATTCTTTTCTCTCAAGATTTTTTTTTATTTAAAAGTTTTTTTATTTCATGAAATATTTTTTTATCTCTCTCCATGACACTTTTCAAATATTTTTCATCCCAAGTAAGATACAAAACACTTAAAAAAAAGGATGATATCACTCTGAAGACATTCATCAACTTCAAGATATGCGAGAAAGATAAAAGACAACAACAATTAATAATTCCTGATAATCTGTTTGATTATTTGATAAACTAAAATATAAATCCTCATATCACAATCTCTAACACGGTTTTATGCCTCGTTTCATGTTCATTGAGCGATAAATGTCTCTTTTGTATAACATTTATTTTATTTATTATGACTTCACTTAAAAAAAATGGAGAAAAAAAATAAAAGTTTACTTAACCCACAGATAGAAGGTAATAAGGAAGGTAAATTCACGTATTTTCCCTCATTTATATGGTTAAACAAGGTAATGGTTGTGATAAATTATTGTAATAATGTTTTATGTTTGATCTTAAAATGAAAGAAAAAAATTAAATCATTTCATTTTAATGTGAATGAGGGCACTTTAAATCATTTTTCAAGGTTTTAATTTAATTAAAGTGAGAGTGGGCTCAAATCCAGGGTTGCCATTTCTGAATTTCTTTCTTGCAATTTTCAGAATTGAGAATCAAATTTAAGTTTTTTTTAAGTTTCCGTCGTCACTGATCGCTATCCATAACTCCGGAATAATTTATCGGAGCTAGGTCGGGTTTTTTCAGAATAACTCATGAGGATTATTTATAACTTATCAGTTTTGAGATAGGACTCCAGAGCCTGAAAACCGTTAAACACGGTTAAATATTTTAAAAATTGATGATTTATTTTTTGAAAAATTGAGGAGCTTTTTAAAATGAGGTTTAACTCAATAGCTTCAAGATAAGGCTCAGAGATTGGACTCAGGAATTAGGCTCCAGAGCCTTAAAACGGTCAAAAGCCTAAAATGGCTGATTTTTCCAAATTTTGTGTGTGTGTGTCTAAAATTTTGAAAATGGCGGAATTTTTCAAAAATTTGTAAAATGTCGAACTTTTTCAAAAGTTCTTTAAAAAACTTAATTTTATTAAATGAAACGAGCCCCATCGAAATGCACTTTTCTAAACCGCCCAGTGGATAGAATTTCTTTGTCACGATTTTAATGTCATGCAATTCAATAGTAAAACAATTTTTAACCAAAATATTTTTGAAAAAATTATGAACACCTCAAAAACTTTACAGATTTTTTTGAAAATTTTCATTTAATAAAAAACGATATCAAAGAAGTTCCCATCAAAATTCCAAATTAAGAAATGGTCACAATAAATTTAATAAAGTTTGACCATTAAAAATTTTCGTTGAAAATTCAAAAATTATTTTTAAAAAAGAAAGGATCCAAAAAAAATAAAAATTAACATACGTTGCCATGAAAATTAGAGTCATGTTTGACAATATTGAAAATTTTCAAATTTTTATTACATTTTCTTCTAATATTTTATTTTCCACTGGTAATTTTTTTGCATATCACTAAATTTTAATATTAGTTTTTTACATCAAAACTACTTGAATTTTCTATGTCATCACGTTACATCATTGTTACATTTATTATTAATATTATTCTAACACTTTAAACAATAATAACATTTTGATTAATAATATGCCATAATGGCAACATCACATCATGTCGCGCGTAGATGATAGTTTTTGTAAGGAAAATAATAATATTATTATTATTTCTTATGAAAGTCGTGTCTTTTCATGAACTTTGTTGATTACTTTTCACTATTTATTTATTTATTTAATGTGAAGTTGCACCGCGCGCGCTAATTTTATTTTATTTTATTTTATTTTACATACACAAGTTGCTGTATATTGCTCTTGTATCATCATAATAACAATTAATATTTTATAACATTTCATTTTTTTTATTATAAAAATTCCTTGAATTTATATTTTTCGAACTAAACGATTTGATGTCTCGATCGCAACTGAAAGAGTAAAATCAAGTTTAAAGCGATTTGAGTCCCAGACAGTATGCCGGCAATTTTCCATGGAAGTAACCATATGGTTTATATGTCATAGATTAACATACAAAAACAGATTTGAACGTGACACAGATTTTTTACTATAGGGATGCTGTGCAATTTCCAAGAATTGTGTATCACATGTTCTACATTCCAATGCGCAACATAAACAGAGAGAAATTTCCCTCTTTTAATGTTATCTTCTTCAATTTCATATAAATTTTCATAAAAATAATGATTATAGAGGATATACTTCTCATCTCCGGTTTTAAGCACAGATAAAAAACACTCTCATGTACACACGCACACATTTGCACACGCACGTGATTGTATGGCAAAATAAAATGAACGTTTAAAATGTACATTAAATTGATAGGAAGATTATATGCAAATCCTGTTTAAATTTTGTCACAAAATGCACTTAAAATTGCATTTGCAGGTAAATCTCTGTGTAAATATGAGACAATTCAAAGACCATTTAATTCGAGGCATATTAAATTTCACATGAACTTGTCATCACAATGGTTTAATGGATATTTTAAAGGAAAATAACTAAAATTTAAAAACATGCTTTCAGTTGGTAAGTTCACAAAAAACCTCAAACCATGATTTGTGATGTCCCAATTTTTTTAAATAAAAGAAGATTAATGGTCACTGAGCTCATTGACCTAGTTGGATATTGGTAAGAATCTTGCGACGGCGGTTCGGGTCCAGCCCTGGGTATGAAAATTAATTTGTGTGTTTCGAGTTCCAAATGTGCTCAAATTTTAATTAGAATACATTAAAGTCTTTCTGGGATTTTTAAGGGCGCTGAGTGAAACCTTGGGGATTGTACGATGCAGTAGTTAGCGTGTAGGACTATCAATCTTAAGGTTCGTGATTCGATACTCGCTTCGGCTTTGAAACTTTACAACCTCTAATGTCCCTTTTTCAAGCTACTCAATTTGAGTTAAAGGCTAGATAACGACTGCTTGGGATGACAAGATAAAAGCTATGGCCCTCGGATGATGATAACGGTATGCACAATGAGCGCGGCTGATGGCCTGAGTGCAGGCTTAATAGCCGCCCTACAAATCTGATCTGAAACCTGAGAGCAATTGAATCGGACGACAGTATAAATTTTAGATCCCACGTGGTAAGACCATAGATAAAAAAAGCTTCGGCTGAAGTAGTATGAACACAATAGGATCATTGAGTCCGCGGTGGAGCATGTTCATATCTAATCTAATGGTCACAATTTTTTTATAAATTTTTGTCTCAGTTGAATTGAAATTGTTTATTTAGATCACTTTTTCTAATATCGTTTGTCATTTGATTAAGTTTTCAATAAATGTTTAACAGTTTTATTTGACTTTTAAATAAAAATCTCATTGTTCAAACAATAAATATTGGAATAAGAATTGGTAAGAGAGTGTTTAAGAGTAAATAAACGGTCTTAAGGGGATTTTAATACGAAAAATAAAACTAAGAACTAAGAAATTTTATTGGATGTATGATACCGCACTCTCAACCCAAAACCAGTGGGACAAGTTTGAAACCTGGAGAAAATTTTTAACTTGAATGTTCCGCTAATGATTTTGAGTCTTTTGATCATTTACCTTGTCCTACCAATCACCCACTGGCCCCACTGGTTTTCGGATAACATTAAGCACTTGAAATCGTTTTTCGATTCTCGTTCGATTCCTCTGTCTAAGTCAAACTCCTGAATTTCAAAAGCACAACTCCTGAAAAATTGGACTTTACTCCTGACACGACTTTAAACTTAAAAAATTGACAATCAAAGCTCATATTTCAAAATTTCAGGAGCAAAAGTCATTCAATAATTTTTTTAAATCATAGAAATCTTTTTTTTAATTTAAGCTCAAACGAGAGGTCTTCGAAAAATTTTCTGATTTTTATTAACAAAAACACCTCTGTAGAACGGATCACAAATCGTTAAATGACATTTCAAACATAATTCCTTATTCTCATCCTACTAATAATATAGAAAATGTTTTATTTAGAAGAGAAATACAAATAATAGAGAGTAATCTTTAAAACTTTTATAAAAGATAAATTGTTTGATTTTCTAACACACACACACACACACACACACATACACACACACAAACACACAGTACAGGGAAATTAGATCTAAGTTTTGTATTTATAAGGAAATTATATTAGAAAATAAATAATAGTGTAGATAACAGAAATTGTAACTACTTTGGGAATTGAAAATAAATTTAATTATACATTAAAAGTTTTGCAAGAAGTTTTTTATATGTTATTTATTTTCATCACTTTTCATTTTTGTATTTTTTTAATAATAGGTGTAAGCTCAATGAGTCTAAGTTCATTTAAAAATGGGTTTCGTTACCTGAAATTTAACATCCACTCACACAATTTGGAGCACATTAAATGTTATTAAAATATCTCATTTTTTTTCTATGAATAAAATGCAACGTTAAAATTCATTTTAATGCCAAACATTTCCGTTTTTTTCCATATTTTTTTATGTATTTATTTTCAGTTTTGCTCTTATGTCAGGAAATCATTATTTTAAAAACAAAAAAAAATGAAGATATCATCTACCGAATGCATTGAGTCAGTTAAAATGCCATTCATTTTGTTATTAAAACAATGAAATAAAATTTTATATATAAAAAGTACGTGGAAAAAAGTACAAATGAAATTCAACATAACAATGAAAAAAAAAGAAAATATGGAAGTCGTTATGCACTTGCTAGAGGCTCCATATGAAAAAATGAAAATCCAAATTAAGAATCTTTACAATGGATATTATTTTTATTATTATTATTATTTTATACACTTTTTTTCTCATTTTTCCCTATTTCATATCATTTTACTATGACTTGATGTTACATCATATCATAGTACAATAAAAAAGTTACACACTCAAGCTAGAATTGTATCAATATTTGATGAGGTTGCACTGTATTTACATCAAATGAGAATATAAACATTTGTGGTTGTGTGTGTATTTTAGATGTTTACCAAAACCAATTGGAACAATTACCCACAAATTGACTGTTAAATATCCTATAAATGTCACATTTAAGCAATTTGTTTCTCATTATTTGTATTATTAATTCATTAATTGTATGTTTTGTAAATCGTCTTATTCTTTTACGGATTTCGATTCTTATTTTGAATTGAATTGACTTGAATTATTAATATGCGTAAATGGTTTTCTTCATTGAATTAAATTCTCACACTTGTTATTTTGGTTTTTTTACATATTTTTTATTATTCAAATTTCTTGGGAATGAGAAGAAAGGAATGTTTTTTATATTGATGTTATTTAAGTTCGGACTTGACTTGTAACTAGTTGTGTGAGTACAATCAATAATAAATTCAAGTACATAAAGGGTGTGTGTTTACTAGACGTGAAACAAATAATATTTGTTTTGAGGAAGAGTTAACAGTGCTTTTGAAAGTAGTATCAATGTTTTATAGAATTTAAATGGAGACGACTGGTTCTTTATAAAGTGTTTTTACTTAAAATGAGATTTTTGTACGTAAATGTTAGTTTTTATAATTTTGAAAGTCTCGAAGAGCCTTATATTTTACTCTAGACTCTTCATTATTGGCCATTTCACATTATTGGTCAAAATATCGTACAAAACATCACAATTATTGTATTTAGTAAAAAATTTCAAAATTCATATATTCAAAGTAGCTATTTTAAAGGAAAATTTTGTCATTTTTGTTCGTTTTTCTATAAAAAAATGGATTTTTTTCTATGAAAAGATATACAGTGGTGTATAAAAAGTTTGTTCATTAGAATGTTGGCTATAACTTTGTGGAACATACTCGGTACCTATCTCGTACAAAAACATAGAGTATTTGAGCTTAAACAAATAATAGTGATATAACAATTTTGTTTAATGTTTAATAATGCACATTATTTATGGTAACACCTCAAAACATGTACTTTAGATTTAAATGTGAATATATTCGGACTCAGCGTATTCTAAGGTATCGAAAAAACATAAGTTTGAGACTGCCGCATTCTTTTTTATGCAAAATTGATTTTTAAAGATGTGGTTGCAGTTCTCCTTCGATCTCTTCTAGAATCCAGCTCAATCAACATAAAACGCAGGATTGTTTATTGAATTTTTTCCATTTTGCCACATAAAGCTGCGCACTTTGAACATAATATATCTAAGGCTGACTGTTGAAGCGAGCCATCATCATGTGATCAAGTTCGACAATAATTATGTAGGACTTCTGCATTCATGGCGAAGTGAACATGTAGACTATCGATATCTGACCAGAATCTCAAATCAAGATTGAAACAAAATTTTCGCTTTTTGAACGACCGTTCGTTTTGTTTGGCAATGAATAATTTATGTAAAATGTCAATAACTCATACATCGATTGAAGTCCAATATTTGCTACAATTTCTCATACGTGTCTTCCATAATAAAGTTGTAGTTTAAGAACAATAGGTACCAGAACATGATTAATTTGCTATCGGAAACTTTTGAATTTTAATTTACTAGTACTAAGAAGAAAAAAATATCAAAATGAATTTACAATGTGAATCCTTGCAAAAATCACCATATTACAAATAAAAAAAAACAGTGTCCTTACAAAGCCCAAATCCATGTCCCTCGAAGCTTTCCTTCCACAATTCATCCTTTTAACGGCAATTCATTAAGATCAAACCACTCAAATAGACAACCAATAATTACAATACATGACACATTCAATGAAATGCACGAACTGGACATCACCTTAATGATAATGAAAAGAATAAATAAGTAAATGAAATAAAAATTAAATAAATGAATGAATAATAATAATAACACAACAAACCC
Source organism: Culicoides sonorensis (assembly GCA_900002565.1). Lineage (NCBI taxonomy): Eukaryota > Metazoa > Arthropoda > Insecta > Diptera > Ceratopogonidae > Culicoides > Culicoides sonorensis. The sequence goes on along the minus strand of LN483372.1, from coordinate 1,185,295 downwards.
GGTCGTCAGCGTCATCATCATCATCATTATCATGAATCGTCACTTGAATCGTGTCAATTTTTTTGTATGTGAGTATTTTACTGGACTTATGCCGGACATTTGCAGTATATACGGGGAATTGTCATACCAATTTTTATAGTATGTGTTTGTTTATTTGCTAGAAGTGTTGTAAATGACTATTTTTTTGTTATGATTATTTAGCGTTTATACAAAACAAAAATTGTAAAAAAATAAAATACATGCAAAAGATAATCCAAACTTAGTCTCGCATCAACCTCGGTCAAGACCGTACCGTTAAAAAATTTAAATATTTTGAATTGAAAAAGTAAAATTAAAATAAAAATAATTCAAAATCGAGTGAATTAAATATTGAAATGAAATAAATAATTTAATTTAAATTGAAATGAGATTAGTTCCTGAAACATAAAATTAAATTAGTTAAATTAACGTAAAATATTATTTGTGGAAGAAGTTTGAAATGTAAGTCGTATTATTTAGAGTTATTATTTAAATTGACCACAAAAATGTACATAAAATTGAAATTTTATCAACAAAATGTCAAATTAGAGTTCAAGTTGTTGTGATTAAAAAAATTTAGATTTTATTCGAATTATTTGGCATTGAAGAGCCGACTGATATAAAATGTTTCGTGAAATGTGAGTTTTTTTATGAAAAACAGACCTTAAATCAGACACGAAAATTAAATTTTAAGCAAATTACTTACTTACCGGCTAAATTCAAATTCTTCAATCTTCTATTAATGAATTCAATTATTTTTGATTAACTACCAAATATAACAAATAACCAGGCGTTTCCACATATTCTTTCATCAGATTTGCATTTTAAGGTGATGTTCGATGAAAATTATTCATTGAAAATGAAAAAAATCCATTTCAAGGAATTTCAATCATTTTTTTTTCTTCCGGGTATCATCCTGTCACTGTGTTTTCACTATCACTCGAGCCTTTTATGTTAATTTTAATTCAATAAATTACACCTACCAAAAAGTTTACTGTTCATTTTCCCATATTAATTATTCAATTTAAAATTTACAATTAAATTAAATTATTTTAATAATGAATTTCATTGATCATCACTTCAGTTTATAAAATTACCAAAAATTAGTGTCATTGTAAATATTTTTCACATGCTCACATTACATTTTTTTTTTTTACTTTTCATTTAAATCAATGGATACCTTTGTCCACTTGACACAGTGTCTCATTTAATTTATTTGTTTATTTATTTGCTGATTAATTATTCACAGTGTCACGGACACTGATTTTTTTCCTTGTTTCATTTTATTTATTTTAATGATGATGTAAAATGAAACCATGAATGGAATACACAAAATATGGCACTTGACTAGGAGGGCATTGGAACAAAAAAAAATTGTATTTTTTTTTCAGAGATAATTAGCATGAAATTCAAACAAAACAAAAAATGTAAAGTGGAGATTCCCATAAAATTTATTTGTTGGGTGTTGAAAAAAAAACTACTGGAAATATTGACATTGATTCATTCAATTATGACCATTTTTGGATGATGTTCATGAGTTACAGTATACATTGTACGTTAAATTGAACGCGTGAGAATGATTTTGTTTACTTGAAAGTATTTAATAATTATTTGAAATTAAAAAAAAAAAACGAAGTAATTGTTTTGGCCCAGTTATGGTAATTTGATCTGGTTATCGTTTTTTTATTATGGTTCCTAGAATTAAAGTGTGACGAAATGAGATAATTGGGTTTTTTTGTCATAAAATGTCGTTGAAATTGATTTTTTTTTATCTCGTGTGAATTCTGGGAATGATTGACACTTAAATCTGACCGTTGCCAGAAATTTATAAATCGATTTAATTCATATGCAAAAAAAATTCATTGAATAATCGAATAAAATTATTAATTAAATTTGTACAATAATTTAATAATGTTAGCAATTTCACACATATTTATGTTTATTTGATTGCTAATGCAAGTACATTGCTATGATATCAGTTTGCGGTAATTATCGACTTACGTTGCAAAACCAGTTTTAACTATAAACTTTGCTTCTTCGTATTTTTTCTATTCATTATTTGTATCAGTAAAGTACGATATCCCATAAATAATTTAATTTTTATTGATTAGGGTGACTAGTTATGTATTAAAATTTTCGTACCTTTTTGGCACGGGCGAATCCGCGAAGTGACGCAGCCCTCGTAATTTGCAGAGAATTTTTTGTCGATTTCCATGACGGAGAATTTGTTCCTCAAAAATTCTTAGGCCATACCTGTTTTTAAGGTTACCCTACAAGAATTATCTAAAATGGAAAAAAAAATAAAAATGGCCGACTTTTTTAACAAAGTCCAGGAATATCGCGAATAAAAGATTTTCCGAACGGTCAAATTCGCTCCTAAAGAATTTCACATCCATCCTTAACTTTTTTGGGTCACCCTACGATAATTTTCTAAAATGGCTGATGAAATATTTCAAAATGGCCGACGAATTCCATTGACAAAAATTCTCAGTCCTTCCATACTTTTTAGGTCACCCTACTTGATTTAATAATAAAATAAAACAAGTTAATCATCACAAGTCAATGTTTCAGCTACAAATAAGTTCATTTTTCTACATACAAATACGAGGCTCATAGAACACTTTGGCGTCACTTTGTCTAATTTGTCTCAGTATCGTTTTAGCTTCGACTCTAATTGAATGCGAGTGTGTTGAAATGTAATCTAATTATTACAATTACTTCATTTACATTCATTGCAATTGGAATTTGTATATTTAGGTTTTTTTTTATTATAATTGAAATCAACCAGTAATTAAATTATTATTTATTATCTTTTCCATAGAATCATGAATATGAGTACTAACAAAATCATAATGAAATGCATATTGGTACTAATTGCAATAAATAATGCAATGACTGTTGCAGTTGATGTTGCTTCAGGTCCTTATTCCATGGATAAGTTAATCAAGTGAGTTTTTATTACATTGCATTTGATTTTTTTTCAATTTTAACATTCTAATTTTATTTTATATGAAATTGATAGTCAACTTGAATCGAATAAGGGTATCACTAATGGAACTGTAACACAACGAGTCAATTTTGATGTCGCACCTTCGGACACTGGTAGTTTTAATCAATTTCTATCAGATGTCGTATCAAAAAGTGTGTTTGATTTTGGACATGATATCGGTGTTAGCTTGCTTCAGTCAAGGCCTGATAATAAATTTGAAATATTTTCTCCAGTCAGCATTGTTGCTGCACTGAATTTGGTACTTTTGGGTGCGAAAGGGAATACTTTTGATGAATTATTGTCTGTTTTAAAATATGGATCAAGTAAGTACATTTTTTATTTGAATTTAAAATAAAATTATTTAATTGAAAAAACTTTTTATATCAGATTCAGCCTTATTCCAAGAGCCAGTCAAAATCCATGAAGAATTTAGTCAACTTTTAAAGGAGATTTCAAATGGCAATTCAAGGCCCCGACCACAACTTCCATGGAAAGACGCTTTCTTCAATCCATCTGAGTCATATCGTGATAATTATGCTCATAGATTTGAATCTGGACACAATGAAAATGGAAAAATCAATATAGCTAACGGAATTTTTGTTCAAAGTGGATATACGATTAGGGAGAGTTACACAAACGTTGCACAAAATTTATACAACTGTGAAATTAAAAATTTAGACTTTTTCGGAGATCCATCAGGATCGGCACGGTATATTAATAAGTGAGTAGGACATTTTTTCATAAGAATTTTGCTATAATTCAATTAAATTTCATAGTTGGATAAATTCACAAACACGTGGATTAGTGCCGAAGATCGTTGGAGATAATGTGGCACCAGAAACACGTGCAATTATCGCAAATTCACTGTATTTCAAATCATTTTGGCATAATGAGTTTCTTGATGGTGCAACAGGAATGTGAGTAACTTTAAACCGTTAAAAATGTTAAATTTAATATTTTTCATCCCATTTCCAGGAAACCTTTTTATCCAAATGGCCTTCAAAATCCTTCAATCACAGTTGAAATGATGGCCAATGCAGGTCGATTCCCGTTTTATGAGTCACTTGAATTAGATTGCCGTGTTATGGCGTTTCCCTATAAACTTAATCAAACAACTATGTACATTTTCCTTCCAAACAATTCAACAAAACAAAAATTAATGAAACTTCAAAATGATTTGACAGCAGATCGACTTGATTACATTTTAGGACGAATGGAAATGAAGCGATCGATTATTCTTTTTCCAAAACTGCATTTGACATCACAAGCAAATTTGAGGGATGTTTTAATGGGATTAGGAGCTCGATCTATTTTCTCACCAAGATTGAGTGATTTAAGTTTAATGGCAAATCCTGATAGCAATTCACCGAACAAGGTACAATCACCTGGAATCACAAGTGGACGCGTAACATCTGGCATTACATCGGGCAAAGTTGAACGACTCACCATGGATCGAAATATGGATTCACTGCATGATCAACTCATTTTCTCGAGAGTTAGTGATGACAATGGTGACAATGAACGCCAAAAACGAGAAGTGACATATAAGGTTCAGAGCAAAAATTCACCTCTTAAATTTAAAGATTTCATTTTGAACAAGAGAATTCCAAAATCAAATCCAGAAGATAACAAGAAAAACCGGAAAACCCGAAGAAATCGTCGAAATGTGTCAGATTCCAACCCATTCCTACAAGAACTTGAACGGCTTCGATACAATGCAAATATAAGAAATCCCGGCTTGTATGCTGATGATGTCTTGCACAAAGTCAATTTGATTGTCAATGAAAAGGGAACTGAAGCAGGAGCAGCAACAGCTGTCACAATCAATAGATCAGGCCCACAAGTACTTTTCAGAGTGGAAACACCATTTTTAATACTCATTCGACATGACGACACGAAATTGCCTCTATTTTATGGTTCAGTATTTGAACCAGTTAGTTTTTAATTTTGACTTTAGACATTTTTTCATATCATTTTATAATAAAAATATTTTTTTTTCACTAAATCGTCAATTATATTTTAATTTTTATTTCATTTCATATACTTTTATTCTTTTTTTCAACATTTTAACTCCATCTATATAATTTTAACTGTTTTCTGATCATTTTAAAAGCAATTTTAGCACAAATTTACTGATATTCAAAAAAAAATATACGTAAATTCAAGATGAAGCACACTGAGAGGACTTAAAAAAATTAAATAAAATAAATGTTGGAAAATTGAAGAAAAAAAAACTCATGAAAAATTCTTTAAGGATTTGAAACTTTATTATGCTTCGAATTTTGCTTTAGCGTGCACGTGTGCTTTCATATTGAAACTGTCAATGATTTAATTTTACTTTTAATGCTGTTTAATTACTTGTCAATTTATGATACTTTTAAGTTATTTTTTTTTTAGTTAAGTTTTTGCAAATTAATTTAAGCTTCGAGTTCTAGTGCAACACCGATTTTATGGCCACCAGCATTGAAGTTCTTTCCATCAATCAACGTTGACAATGTAAGAGTGATGCCATCACGCAATTTTTGTTGGTAACCCAAACCAATTTGGGATGAGTTGTTGACCTTGGCGCGGACACAAGCGTCACGATCTAATGCATATTTGGCCCCAATTCCGAATTTGGTTGCATTAGTGCCAGATGCCCATGAGAGCTCGACACCAGTTTCCAAGCGATCTGAGCACCGTTGGTAGATCAATCCACCAAATTCACGACCATCGTTGCTGTTAAATTACAATAAAAATTATTAAATGAAATTTATAAAAAATTATCAAATACTTACACATTTGTATGAAGAACAAAGTCCTTGGTTGTGTAACCAAGAGCAAAGTTGTTGGCAGTGACTTTAGATTTTTGTGTATCAAAAGCAGTTTTGTAACCAGCTAACCAACCTTGATAAGTAGCAACACCGGACAAATTGATTAATGGTCCAGCTAAGTCAACGTTGACATCGGCATCAACACGAACAACATCGTGCGAGTAAGTTGTCTTGAATTTACCGGTTTTGTTTCTGTTTGAGGATGATGAGGTTGCATTATTTTGAGATGAAATATGAGAAGAAGAAGAATAAATTGGCACTTTAATAAATATTATTTTAAGTTGATGGTTATCTTTGAATTTTATAATGTGTTGCCAGGAAGCTGTGATTTTGTTGTAATGAATACTAGAAAATGAGTCTCATAATAAAGGAAGGTTCATGGAAAAATATTTAGATTTCTAATTTTATTTTATCCCAGATGGTTAAATGTAAGCCAAAAAATTTTTGGCAACTATTTTTTTATTTGTTACTAGCCAAATGTTAAATTTAATTTTGAATTTCAATGATTTGGGTCTTTGTTTGTTATTTTGAGACATAACAATGGGAAAAAACTTACCCAGTTTGTGGTGCAAATGATCCATCAAATGCCAATTTCAAACCCTTAATGAGTTGATCTTCGACAGCAACTTCAGATGTCAAAGTGTTGTCTGTATTCCATTTTTCGGAGAATGTAATTCCATATTCTTTGAACTTGTATTTGGTTTCCAATGAACCAAAAACTTTTCCGGAATCTTGATTGGAATGACCCGAGGTATTGAATTCAACGCCAGATGCTGTCTTAGTTTTGCAGTCGAGTTTCCACAAACCAAAATGATATCCCTTGCCGAAGATATCGCGAGCTTGTTTGCCAAGATCTGAATATGCTGGAGGTGCCATTCTTGATTAAATTTTCTGTAAAATTAAAAAAATTACACATATAGAAACAAGTTTAGAGATTCAATTAACTTTTATTTGTTATTCAAATGTAAATAAAAGCAAATGATGAAACGACACACAAGAGTTATGTAAAAATAGCAATCAAAAACAATTTCAGTGTGTTTCTATGCGTTTTCTCGACTCGTATTGAATCATCGTCATTGTGTGTATGAGCCGGCATTTATTCGTATTTATGATTTGTTCAAACAATTTTTTTTTCTTCAAAATTGTATTATTACACTCATAATAATACGCAGGCACATGACAATGGTTAAATTCGTTCAATGTAATAATTGAATGGAGTTATGAAATAATAAAATTGAAATTACGTTTTTGATAATAATTCAATTAAAATTTGGTTCAAAAACGAACAATTTCATCTTCGAAAATGAAATAAACAGATAAGAAAAGATGATTAGCCAAGCCCCTCACTCATAATTTTCCTTTCATCTAGATCGATTATTATGTAATCGAGTAATTTTTTGTATGCATTGACTGAAACTTGAACTCTTCATTGTCTAAAAAAATTCTTAATTCTTGTTTCAACTTAAATTTTACTTAACTACGTCTTATTTTTGACTTAATTTTACATCGTAAATAACTTCTAGAATACGCCATTAGCATCATAAAAAAACTAACTTGAATCTATGTATGCATTGCATTAGAATATAGATGTGAAAGAATAAAAGAAATGGACCCCCTTCATGGATGAATGAAGAAGAAATTTTGCGTTTCACTGATTAAATATGAAATTTCTAAATTAATCTTTGATTTTTTCTAACACTACAGATGTTTATCTTGTTTTTGACTTACTTTATTTATTAATAAAAGATGATTTTATTAGATTTTTTATTAATTTTCACAGAAGCACACTTTTTTGATAAGCAAAAGTGGATCACTGACGTCCAAATTAGTTTAAAACTGAAAATGTAGTTGGCGTTAAAATCAACTTTTTATGGGCTCAATCATGAATGATGAAAATGAAAAATGGTTTGAAATTAACTTCAGTTAACATCAAACGTCAAACCTCGAACATCCTCGAAAAAATTAAATTTGAACCGATATTTTAAATAGAAACAGAGATTGTCAAAATAAAAATGACAGTGTGGAAAATATTTTAGCTTAGAGCCTGCGGATTGAATTTGACAGCTCATTTCGCATAGATACACATACGGAAATGTCAAATATCTTGTACTTAATCATGGATTATCAAACTTAAACCTGCTGACCTAGTGACGATTTGGAAAATCTGCTTTCTTACAGCTTATTTAGGTGAATGATATGCCTGAGACAAGAATAAAACAATTTTCAACTAATTTTATATGATTATTTTTTTTTAATTTTATTTTTTATCAATTTTATTTTCTATAAATACCTCATTTTCACTATTTTTTATTACACTGTTTTTTCATTTTATTTTCTTATTATTCTGTCTCTTAAATCTAATCTTTTTTCGTTAAATTTTATTATCTTACTGTACCAATTAAACTAGAAAACTAACTATTTTACACAAATTCCGTTCCATTTCAAACAAAAATGGCTTGATTAAGATTTTATATTATTATTTACAACATTATTTTATACTAATTTTATATGATTAATAAAATATCAATTTTATGACTTTTTTATCTTCAAAATTGAAGAAATTTTTAAGGAAATTTATTTATTAAACGATTTTAATTTCATCGACAAGTTTACTTTTTTTTGTTTTTTTTGTTAACTCGAATTAATTTTTACAGAAGTCACATTGGTTATTCAATTATTATTTTTTAAATAAGGTCATTTTTTAAGGTCACAAAATAGTTGCTCTTAAAAAGGCTGCAATTTAATTAAAATTTACTTTATGAGTGCAAGACTCTTTGAATCAACGGTGGAGCCTTTCTCGTCCCGTTAAAAACATTTTGAATTCTTAACAATTAAATATGGCAAAAATTATGATTTTATTTCTTATTGAACTCACATTCGTCAATCAATAATTAGTTTAACATAATATAACATTTTTTTTTAATACAGATTTTAATTAAGTTCATGAAATAAATTATAAAAAAATGAGGTGTAAATCAATAAAAGGTGGATTTATTTAAACAAATTTTGAATACTTTTATAAAGTATTCATTTCTTCTAACTTAGTAATTTTTTCTTAAAATTAATTTATGAGTCTATTTTTCAATATAAATATTCTACAAAAAAGTGGCGTAAGGTTTAATTTTTTGTTTTTGTACATTTGTGGAAGCATTTTTCTTCGGAAATGAATTATTTTAGTATTCTTTTTTTATGTGAAATACTACACAATTTTTTCCGTTCCATCAATTTCTAATTTATACAAAGTTTTCTTAACCCTTAGCGACGTTAATCGAACAGCTGGATTTGAATGCCAACATTCTTGCATGATTTTAGATAAAACAACAAGAATATCTTCATCATTCCATCTTGCTGGAATTGGAGGTCTCACACCCTTAACACACACAACACCATACATATCATCAAATGTAGGATCTGATGGCACGACATCGTGATATGGCAATGCATAGTCTTCACATGTCGTTGATTTTGTACCCCTTAGTGTGGTAATGCATCGTCGACACATTTCCCAGAAGACGAGTGCAACTGAATACATATCAGCCATTTTGAATCCTTCAAAGGTTTTTGTATCAATTGTTTCGTCAATTACTTCGGGTGCCATATATCGACGAGTACCCTGTCGTGCATTGGGTGCAATTTCAACTTCATCAGATTCCGATGAATATTTTACGGCAAGACCAAAATCTGCTATAGCACATTGACCATTTCGTTTAACGAGAATATTTTTACTCTTAATGTCACGATGAGCAATTGCCGGTTTACCAGGTGTTCCAAAAATTTCTGTGTGTAAATGAGCTAATCCAGATGCCAGTGAAAGTGCAAGTTTTTTCAACATTGATGGATTTAAGACACGTTTCTGTAGATAATCGTGTAAACTTCCCAATTCATGGTAATCTGTTATAAGTAACATTTGTGTCCAGCTCCCTGTCCCTTTAATGTCAGCTGCAATGAATCCAAGGATGTTTTCGTGACGCATCAAAACTGTCTGATAAATTTCAGTTTCTCGGAACCATGATGCTTCTTCAGTTGTAAAGAAAATCTTAACAGCAACTTTTTCGTCACGCCATTTTGCCAGCCAAACTTCACCATATCTTCCTTGTCCTATTGATCGTTCCATTTGAATCTGTTTCGCAATTGTTCGTTGTACTAGTAAAGGTAATCCTGATCCTGATCCCGAACTTTGTTCCATTAATTCGTTTAAAGGCGATGTCACACTGATTCCAATTGAGTCCATTAATCTTGTTTGTCGTCTTCGACGATCTTTTTTCAATGTGAAATAAACAAAACCTACTAAGGCAACAAATATCGCAAGGGAGGCAAGTGAAGCCACTATCGTTATCACATGTATACTGACTGGTGACTCTGAGGCTATCTGTGGTGGAGGTTCTGTCGTCCTTGGAATTAATTCTAGTTCTTCATCTTTATTACAAAAATCCGCATCATCACAACATTTTACATTTATACCGTGAAGGTGAGCCGATGCTTGACACTACAAAAATTCAAAAATATAAATTAATCACTCAATTCAAAACAACGGGACTCTTTCAAAAACCTTACCTGCCAAAATCCGCCATCACTTGACGGTGCCATACATCCAAACGACCTAAATTCATAAAATTCTCCCTCGTCATCCTCATCATGTGATACCGAACTAAAACAAGATCCACCTGGCTGTGTTTTGCATGTTCCATTTTGTTGACCGTCTGGGCAGGCATTTTCACAGTAACAAAATAACGCTACAAATAAATGAATTTAAAAAATTTGTAAGTAATAAAATAAATAAGAAGTAAAAACAAAAAACTACAGTAATTATAACCACGAGTGCCAATTCTATTAATAGTAGATCATCAGTCGACGTTTTCTTCTTCATAATCAAGAGAAGCATCATCAAGTGTGTCTGTACTGAGATGCAATAATAAACTTTTTTTTTTAATTTAAATGAAAATGTGTGACAGAACACACGTAACTTTTTTTATACATTTTTTTTTATAAAAAACTATACTTTATGTCTGCAAAAATTTCATTTTTTTTTAACTTTGTATCTTTAATTAATTTACATTTTTCATGCGTCTCTAATTCTATTCCATTTGATGCTCACTAATAATATTTTTTTTTTCCTTTTAACAAATAAAAAGTACAAAACTTATCTAATGAGACATTTTAAATCTGGTGAAATATACAAAATAAAATATTATATTTAAATTATCTTAAAAGATTTTGATGTGTGATGCGAGTTGTGTGTGTGTTTTGTTATTGTGACTTGATTTTTACGCTACGCTGCAAATGTGGAGGAATTTCGTCTGGGTCAAACGCGTTAAATTTATTTTTTTGTTGTTGTTTGTCTTAGATAATTTTTTTGTTATTTTGGTTAATCACAAGACACAACAAAAAACTTTTCCTAAGAAAAATATTCAATCAAAATACAAAATCATATGAATTTCGTCTTATTTCTATGAAAATTCACACAATAACAAACAAACAAACAAAAAAATTTGATGTGAAAGACTTACAAAAGGTTATCAAAAATACTATTACAAGACGTAATTTGAATCTTAAATTTATGATCAGAATCGTAATTTTCCATACACACGTGCATATACACACACAGTGAAAGTACCGAGAATTTGAAAGATAAGAGCTTTGAAACTGTATCAGAGACAAGAAATCTCATAGTTTGACTTGTAATCACAAATTATAAATCTGATATGTTTCCTTTTCGATTTCCGTTTGTTAATGATGATAATTAGTATCATAATTACTATTTTTTTTTGTTGCTTTGAAATGAAATTTAAGAAGCGATAGTTGTCATTCTGTTATCGTTCTCTGAATTTATATTTGTCTTGTGAATAAATAATGAGAATTTTTTAAATATTTTCTTAGTGAATCAGCTGAAATTGAACTTGAGTGATCAAATTTTGTTTTCAAAGGAAATTTTGAATGTGTTTGAGTCAGATTTTAGTTACGATTTGAATACAGAAGCAGATCCAACGTCATAACGCGTCATATGAGGCCATTTTGAATTGAAATGCACCTTCTGCATTAAATGGGTTAATAAATCCACAATTTTTATTATTACTTAATAAAAACCAATTTTTCATCATATCCATCAATTAAAATATCTAACATTATTTACTTCATTTAAATAATAAATTGATATTAAAAGTTAAATAACTTTTTTTAAAAAAAAAAAGTAGCTTATAAATAATAATAATAATCATATAGAATTACATTTATGGTCATTTTAAATGAATAAATACTGACATCGCACATTCATTCATATGCAATATGGTAAAAAAGTGCACATACATGTAATTTTAATGCCACACAGCGTAACTTTTTGTAAAATTTTAATATAATCTTATGTGATTTCATATAAATGAGGTGAACAAGGTTTTCCTTTAAAACAACTGACATCCATTTAAAAAAAAATTATTATTCTTAAAAGGTAATAACAGATTTTTTTTTGCATAACAATACAGAAAATGCGTATTTAACACTTAATTTCTATCAAAGTGATGCTAATTCAATGCAAAAATATGTTAATAAATGAAAAAAAATGTGATTAGTGTGAATTGTTATTACATTTTATGTGACGATACGATCATTCAACGTACAAAATGTAATGAAATTAATAAGAAATAAAAAATGATTTTTTCTTTCAAGAAACATCTGTTTGAATATGAAAAAATTCTGTTTATGTGTTTTTTTTTAATATTATTTTTATAGTGAAATACTGAGAGAGAAAGAAATTTTTATTAGGAATTTCATGTCTGATATCTGAATATTTATATTTCTATATGTGTGTGTTGCATAAGATCAAGCATCATCATCATTTAAGTAATTTCTCGAGAAATGAGCGGGTCGGCACCTACGATGTAAGAATTATGAATGCAAATTATTATCACAAGACAGACAAATTCCGAGAGTTGACTAAAATATGGCATTTAATCAACAAAAATTGATATGAAATTTCAAAATACGTCTTTTAAGGGTGATTTGACGGTGGTTATAATTAAAATTCATATGAATTGACTCTGTTTGAATTCGTGTTTGATAATTTTCGTTCAGTTTTTACAGTTATATGAACAAGTCAAGCAAAAAACTGCTCATGATAGGACAATTTCCTTTAACTTTGAGCCTTGTAATGAAAATGCACTTATGAAATACATTTAAATTTACTTTTCACTCATAATTTTTACTTTAGATCATCAAAAAACGGCGAAATAGAAGAAAAATCAACAAAACATCATTTTTCAATTTAAAAATAAATAAAACACGAATAAACAAATATTTGATTTAATCAAACATTTGTCACAGGTACACCTTTTTCAATTTATATTTATATTTTTATTACATTTGAAATATTCTTTTTAAAAGATAATAAAAATAATATTTTTTTTTTACAGTTTGACATGAAACAACACTTTTCTCAAAATCAATTATTGAAATAATGGAATTTGGTTGTGACAGCAATTGTTAATAAATAAAAATGAATTCTCTGAGTGATTTCTTGATTATTATTCAAATAAAAGCATGCATCTCATGATGATTGTGTTAAATTGTGATACAGCACTTCGATTTTTCATAATATTTTTGGAATTGATGAGTTGGGATCATAAAGCCAATACAAATCGATCTGGTTTTGAAAGAAATTTTGCCACATCAGCTTTTAATGAGTACAAACAAACATTGGTAAGTGTCAAAAACGATAACAAAAATATGATAAGATACAATTCAATAGAATTTTATATCAATATTTATGTTTATTTTTTTAAAAGATATTGACTCGTAAAGTTTATCATTGTAAACAGTCAAAATAGGGCTGTAAAATTATAAACAGTGTAGTTCAAATTTGGGTCTTCGTTGGAAACCGTTAACACGTTTCTGAGAAATTGCAAATTTCTTTTTTAAATTTAGGCCGCGACAAATGAAAATCGAAAGTTTTGTCCTAATCGAATAAAATGTAAGATGGGGGGGGCCAAAAAAAAAAAAAAAGTTCCACTCGCAGATTTTGTTTTTAACGCAATTTCTTTGAAATAATACCAATAACAGACGTATAATTGCTTACATTTTTAATTAATTGCCTTTTGAGAATGTTATTAGCAACATTTTACAAATAAATCATCAAATCGAACAATTCTAGTTTTAGTCACACTCAGAAATTAATAAAATCTATTTTAAAAAATTTGACCGTTAAAAATTTTCGACTTAAAAATTTTGCAAAAGAAATTTCAGTGGGATTTTTTTGTTCATTTAGGTTTTTTTAGGCTAATTTGATACAATAACGTAATTATTACTTAAAAATGGTTGAAATTTTCTAGAAAAACATGAAGTATCTATTGAAAATGTGGTTCAAAAAAAATTTTTTTTTTTTTTTGCCCCATGTCTTTTTTGACTTTTCAAAAGGGGCATCGGACAAAACTTTTGAAATTCATTTGTCGCGGCCTTAACGTATTTTTTAAATTTCAGATTTTTTCAATATGCGAACTACCACATGGGGCTGATTCATCAGAAAGGCTTAATCATTGGCTCCACTTGCTTGGTGCTTACAGGCCGTTTCAAAGTTTTGTGGCTAATTCTGAGAAATATCTGATCGACTTCATTTCGCAGTGTTTAACTAATTTAATTACTCTCATTTATTATCAAAGGCTATTAAAGATATCAATCGAAGTACTATCTAGGCGAAAATGGGTTCAATATATTTATATTTACACTTATATAAATGATATAATTTTTCTAAGAAATTAGTAAAAAAAATTGAATGGATTGAATTCAAATTTGAAATGAATGGTTTTTGATCTAATCAAAATCTATATTTACAAATTTAATGGGTGCTTTATAAAATTAAATAGTAAAAGATAACAAAATTCAATTGAAGAATAAAAAAAGTTGAAACACCTTTTTCAAAGAAGCAGTGACAAGAAATTCCATTTAATCCATTTCATCATTTAAGTTAAGGCAATTCTCCTAAAAATTTTCCATACAACCAGAAAAGTCATTAGCGAGACATGACACACATACGGTGACTTAAGTCATTTAACCATTTAAGTCTAGTATCGTGTATAACAATTACGGAAATGGCGTCTTCAACCTTTGAATAAATTTAAAGCCCTTAATCTTCACTCATTTCAATTTAAAGCAAGGATCACGTAAGAAAAAATGAAAACGTTTATTTCAAGTCAAATTTCAATTCAACAGGTAGAGGCAATCAAAAACATTTATAATAAAAATACAAAACACGACCAAAAAATAGGTGTGAAATTTCAGCAAGATTATAATTATTATCATCCCTTTTTTACTCTCAAATATTTTTTTTATTGTCTTATTTCGTTGATTTTCGTACCTAAACTCTCATATTTCATATACATAAAAATGCATGTAACAAGTGCATGTTGCATTGAATTGATATTAATAATTTTTTTCTTTGGATCCTTAAAATTTTATTACTTATCATAATAAATTTTATGATTTTGTACAATCCCACTTGAGAAAAAGTTCTTTGTTTTTATGGTGCGGGTAAAAGACATGAAAAGAAAAATTTGATGTTCAATCAAATAAAATCAGTATTTTATTGAATTTTTTAAAAATATTAATTTAAATCATAAATTAAATATATGATTTGATTTTTTTAATTGAATTGAAATTTCGATGGGTGTTTCTTGGTTGGGTTGGAAATGAATCGTAAAGGAGTCTTCCGCTTTATATGATTTTCGTATTCTGCTTAGACCTAGGCCAGTTAAAGCTACTATGGAGAAAAATTTGATGCTTCTGGTTACCAAAAAATTGAAAGATCATCGATATTTAATCGTTTCTGAGTCAGAAAATTTTCAGTTTAATATTTTTTTTGCTTCTCAGGACCTGGCGACAGCTTGTACGTGTGTATGGATGGTCTATAAAGCTATATGTTGTCAAACCTTCGTTTCTCTGCTTGAATTTGAGGCAAAATTCACACAACAAAGTAGGACTTAAAGGACATTTTCTTTCATAATTTGAAAAATTTGGGGTTAAACTCGACAAAGCCCAAATGCCAATGCGTCCTATTAGAACAAAAATTGGATTTCCGTCCTTCCGAAGTTCTTCAATTAATCAAAAAGATCACATCAAATTGTGCTCGTATATAAGACTTGAGATTTATGTTAGGTTTGAAGCTTAAAAAGGTATACTTGACACATTTTCTGAAATTTCAAGTAAAATACAATGAATATTAATGGAAATTTTCTTAAAATAGTCACTAAATCATGTTCGTTTTGCTCCTAAAGTTAGAATTTTGCGCCTCATCTCACTCTTGCCTTCCCTTAATTTTTGGATCATCATCCAACACATTCAACAGGATCTCAATGCAACAAGTGCACATCATTTTACATTGACTACATGCAGTTTAACCATAAAAATTATTAATTACGAGTTCTGATATCGATAATTTTCATAACAGAGGACGACAAAATTTCAATTGTACTTATTCTCTGTTGATCTCTTGTATGTAGATTAAATTTTCAAAAAAAAATTAAAGTACACCATATAATGTACATGGAAAAGTATAAAGGTTCTAAAACTTCATTATTATTATTATTTTTATTTACCATGTGCCTTTTTCTCTTTCTTCTGTCTTGATCTCGGCGCCATGTCTGGTTCCCTTTTTCAAAAAATTTTTATATTCTATTTTATATATTTTTGTATTATTATTATTATTACTCTGTATACGATTGTTCTGTAATGAACTTCAACATACACATCTACATGGATTGTCTTTAAATTTTGTATGTTTGTTAACCAGCACAAGCAGGCAGCCTGCCTGGATTTTTATTTTAATATTCTTCTGTTGTTTTATTTTAAATTTTATAATAAATATTATTAATTTTTTACTTTTACGTTTTTAATTTCAATTTAAATTTCTAGTAACACTTTAATGGTTCTTTATCCTTGAGGACATATCATGACCGTTACATGTCAATTTTCTGAGTTCATCAAATTGCAATAAAATTTGATCGGAATTGTACTATTTCAATTAATTTTTCATATAAAATCCATCAAAACAAGACCAAATTTCAATTTTTTCTATAAATAACACATCAAAAAAAATTGTATTTTATTCTATCATATTGCCCAGGTCTCATCTGGTCTCATGATTTTGTGTTGAATATAATTTAAGTCTGTTCTGTACTTTGATGCCAAGACACACATTTATTATTTTTATTATTATTATTTATATCTCACTCTCTACCAAAAAAGATATGATGATGATGATTACATATTTTTTTTACTTGTACATATAAAATCACATAAATACGACACACTCATTTATTTATCTTGTTTTTTTTTATTATTTTTTTATTATTATTATTTCGTTTTACAAATTTTTTGGGAGTATATGATATGAAATGTGTGTATTTTAAATACTGCCAGAATATGATTTAGTTTTTCTTTTCATTACTTTTTTTTTGATGATTTAATATTATTTTAATCAAAACTGTTTAGATTCACATGTGTTTATTTTTCTAATGTGTTTAATTAAAAGTTTTTTTTTTTTGATCACATTTGATTTAATTTTTTGTTTTATTGAAAAAAAAATATACTTCATTACTTGGTATATGAAGGCGGTTTTGAATATAATAATAAATATTTCAGTTAAAAAAATCAGCGGTAAGGCGTCAAAAAATCAATGTATTAACACTTTCACGTTACAAAACAAACTGAGTATCATTCATTCGATATTTTTCTTTTTCTTTAAAGTAATTTTGTATGTTCTTTTGAGTGAACATACTGACAAAGTCTCAGAATGATCGTATCTTGATTGTATTGTGTTCGTATGTCTTTGAAATTTGTGTTGTATGTTCATTTTCATTATTTTGTTTTGTAGTTGTATTTCTTGATCAGAAACAGTAACGAGTCTTTGAACGTATGTTTTGTTTGAGTGAATAAATGAATGAATGAGCTCATAACTTATGCAAGTGTGTGTGTGCTGTAAGAGATCGAGTTCGTTTTTTTTTGATGTTTCATTTGAAAAACAAATCAAAGGATGATGCATTTTATGTACATGAACAAGTGTGAGAAAAATTAAACACATCCTTGATTTTTTTATTTTATGTGTAGGATGACAATTTTATGGAACATTTTTTTTGTTAATGAAATTAATTAATATCTCGATTCTTAGTTTATGGTCTTACAAAGGGCATTTGTGGTATATTTAGATTGTTTAGTGTGTGAGTAATTTCTCAGTCGAAGCTTGCATAGTGAGCACCTTTTATCTATGGTCAAAGCACGAACCACTGTTTATACTGTCATCCGATCCAGTCGCCATCAGGTTTCACTCAGTGCCCCTAAAAATCCAAGAAGGACTTTTATGTATTCTAAGTAAAACTTGAGCACATTTGGATACAGAAATTTTAAATTAATTTTTTTCCAAGGACCGGATTCGAACCCTAATCGCAGGATTCTTACCAAGCATATCAGCTACTTACACAACTCGGTCAACAATCACCCATCAACAGTGGTAAACAGTATATTGAAGGGAAAACAAATTTACATTAGATATTTAAATCAAAATTCAGTCAAAATCCATTATTAGACATTTGACATTTGAGATTATCCCATACAAATTTTTGAAGTTCCTGTTTTTGTGTCTATGGAAATGTAACGTCAAAATGAAATTCTTTCTTATGAAATTTACTAGTTACTTTATTTTGAATTCATGTCTGATCAATGTGAAGCTTACAAAGCCATTTAAATGTCAAATGCAATTTTACTGGCTAAGGGGGTAAGCAGACAAAACTTGACAGCTCATTTTGTATAGATTGACATAAGGATATGTCCGTAATGATGTATTGTCAAACTATTACCTGCTAACCAAGTAAGTCCATAGAACATAATTCATTTTGACGTTTTAAAATGTCGCATACAAAATTTTGAAGTTTCCATACATGTTTCTATGGAAAATAAACGTCACATCAAATGTCAAATAAAGTTTTATACTTTGGACTATGTTAATAAGCCTTTAGAATCTGAACCAAAGCTTGACATTTAATCAATTCGTTAAAAAAAGTTGACGTTTATATATGTCAAAATCTACATAAAATTTGAAAATCTGTCAAATTGAATTGACTCAATCTCTTGAATTTTATTTTGTGGAACATCTTCAGTTGAATTATATCAAACATTTTTCAAAATTAAATTCATCAGTCAAAGACCATTCACATTTAATCATCGAAGAAGTGTCAAAAGATAGCCTTTTAAATTGAAAAGCAACAAAAATTGATTATAAAATAATTGCAATTAAAACACCTCTTTTTTCAATTATTTTTAAATTAAACTTCTCTTGATAATGCAATATTTTGACAGATTAGGTACGAAAATGACATGATCATATATTTTAAAATAAAATTATTTTGGTTTCATGTCTTTCACTCGAATAGTAACCAAAAAAAATTTGTATTGATAACTCTTATCAAAAAAAAGTAAATAACATTAAAATAAAATTAAGACAAAAAATTATTGCTTTTTAAATTGAATTGAATTGAATTCAATTACCTTTGAACTCTTTCAAATTTTGACATAAAAACATATAAACAAATGATTATGATTATTAATCACATTCAAAAAAATTTAAATTTAAAAAAAAAAATTAACAAGAAATTTTTTGACTATGACAGATTACGAAGTTTCAATATTGTTGTGTGACGTAAAATCGAACTCTTGATTTTTTTTTCTTGTTCTTTCCTTTCCTTTTCTACTATTTTCTAGTCATTACTCAATACAATAAGCACTTTAATACATACACAGAGAGCGGTAACTTCAAAAGAAAATGTCATCAAAATAAGTAAAGTATTAAAACATTAAGTGACCGAATTCAAGTATTAGAATCCGGACAAAGAACCAAAATAATGGAAATAAAATGTATTTTTCATTTTTTTTTCTCTTTCTTGAACAGGGAATTCAAATTTCACGTGTATTTGATTCATTTTAATAAAATTCAAATGAAAGAATGACCAGAAAAAATACATTTTAAAGGAAACAGAAGAAATTTTTTTAATTAATTCAGGTTTCTTATCATTTCATATCAAAGGAACAGGTGATTGTTTTTAGAAAATTTAAGAGATAATTAATTAACGCAGGAATTTTATTTGTTTTTATACTTTTTTTTCATGATATTTTATTTTATTTTAAAGGTTGCATTGTGGTGACAATTATTACGAAACAGGTTTCATGATAAAGCGCTTCTGGAATTTTACGTTTATTGTCATTGTTTATTTGAAATGAGGATTAATTGTTAGTAAAAATGATTTAATTCTTGGACGTGACAAGTAAAATGGAGCCTAAATGAGACATGAACCAAGTTTCGCATGAATTTTTGATCAAATTTACTGAAAATGATTAGCTTGACAGGCAAATATCCTAATTTTTGAGAGATTCAAGTCAATTTGAATTATTATCCTACTGCTTGCTCATTAACATTCGTTACCCATCTTCTTAATAATTAGATCAAAATTACTAGAAATTGTACCATTAACCATTTTCGATTAACGATCCATTAAATTTTTGTCACACTTGACTTAAAACTCCCTTTTCACAAAAAAATAATATTTTTGAATTACATTATTAAATTATTCAGATTGAAACCATCCTTCGCTTTCTACATTTCACATCCATCATCCAAAAAAATAAAATTCAAACGACATATGATTCGATCACCCATCAAGATTAAATGTTTTTATCCTCACATTTTAAATTCAATAATATTTTTTTTCTTAAATTTTAATATACGTTTATTTACAAGACAAACACACTAGAAAACTACCCACTTTAAATTTTGTCTCTGTTTATCTTTTTAATTTTATTTTATTTTTTTAACTTCATTTTTTTTTACATTGTGTGTACGTGTGCGTATGTGTTTTTGTGTATATACAAATATTGTGTATATAGATAATGATGCACTTGAAATGATTTCTTGTCAACCTTCTTATGTTTGTTCTAAGGGTGACTTGAAATGAACATCTCAATGTGTTTTTATAATAAAATTACAAATAATAATAATAATCGTAATGATAAATGTTTTTTCAATCCATACACTGAAATAGAGATTTTTGTTTTTTTTTTTAATTTTATGTGTGTGTATATTTTTTTTAAATATCAAATTTCAGTGAACACATGTGGAATTAAGTAATTTATCTGATGTGTATTGAATTTGGACTTAGTCCTTGAAAACTAGAACAACTAGAATATATTAAAGATAGATCTAAAAAAAAATTCAATGAAATTCTTTGTATTTACAAGGATACGAGGATTAATTCCATTTCTTTGAACATGAACATTGTTGAAATGTAAATACACGAAATACTGGATTAAAGAGCTTATCTTGATTGAAATGAAGGAAATCTTTGTTAAATGTAAAATAATTATCAAAAATTCGAGTCTGGCAAAGGTGCAAGCTTATGTAAGATGATACGTTGTTTGACATGCATTGAAAGTTTGTTGATAATAATCTCATATCAAATTAGAGTATCAAAGAGGATTATTTTGGAATTTAATGCAGCTGATATGTGACATGGAATGAGATTCAATGAGCTCAAATTCGGGACAAGCAGTTTTTTAATATGATAAACGACTGTTTTCTTGTATTTGCTTGGTCAGGAATTGAATTCCAGAAATCAGAGAATATTGATCCAATTTTGATGAGGCTCTACAAAGGCACCACTGCGATAACAAGGAGTATTTTGACTGTCATATTTTTAATTTTTTTCCCATTTACAAGGGCATCGGGATCGTTTTCAACCTTGTTCCATATATTTGAGTATCGGTGTTAATCGAGTTTAATTTTTGCTCTGGTTTTCTATTTCAAGTCTGGAAAATGTGTGGATGTTTCGGTGAATTTATTCCGCGCTGACAATGTTAGAGCTAGGATGTTGTTGATTGTAACAGGCAGCGATATACTGTTTTGTGTTGAGTTCATTATGGCATTTTATCATTGTAATTACTTTAGTTTCTTGATGCAAGTGATCTTGATGAGTCATGAAGAGGCATCCAGTGGCTATTATGAGAGCTGCGTTTTGAGTTACTTCCAATATAGCACCGTGCTTCTTAATCATGAATCAGAAAGCCAAATTTCAACAAATGCAAAGTAAAAATATCATTTCATAATAAATTTTAGTCAAAAAAATTAACCATATTCGCAAATTTACCTCAATTCTGAGAAGAACTGGCAATATTTCATTCATACTTCATTAGAAACGACACTTATTTAATTTATTTTTGACTTTTTATAGATAAATTATGATCTTTTTTTCCATAATCAAAAGATCAAAATAAAATAAGAATTCAAATTAACAGACCATTCCTATTTTACTTAGTTATAATCAAAATCCAGAGTCAGTGGTCATTGTGGTGAGACCAAATAACCAAATTCATTGTATTTTTTTATATTTAAAGAAAAATTTAATCAAAAGAATAAAATTTAAAATAAAAAAATTGACTGGAAATAATTTAAAAATGAAACAAATTTTAAATTACATTTTTTTTCTAATAAGAATTTCTGGAGAAACGAACAAAAAGAAGAGTCAGACAGCCTCTGACAAGATATTAAATCTTTTTTTCATTGTTGTTCAATTTTTTTGTTGTTGTAGTTCTTAGTTAATGGTGTTACTTCTATTGATTCTAGAGATACAAAATTTATATAAATGATCGAATAAAATTAAGAATTTATGTGTGAGTTGAAAGTATAATGAAAAAAATATATAAAAATAAATTATTAAATGTCATGTTTTTTACACCTTTTTTAGTCATCTGTGAATAAATTGTGTATAATGAAATAAAAAATTAAATGAAATGAAAAATTAATAATAATAAAAAAAAAAACATCAACATATAAAATTTAAAAGTTCAAGAAAGTCATCAAATGATAAAGTGAATGAGATGAGAATTGAAATTTAATTGAGGTGTTTCATTTGAATTTTTTCTTATTGTTCTCAAGGAAAATTTGATATTATATGAAATTTCACATCATATAAGGCGAAAATTTAAGGACAATGATAAAAATTTCAAATAATGTGCATGCAATGAGAAATTTTTGAAACAAAATGCATGATTCGATTCCAATTTCATTCCTTGAAAATTCAAGCACATTTTGAACAACAATAGCAAGAATAATTTCATTATTGGTCACGCTGTTCTTTTATTTTTCCTTTGATAATCTCAATAAAATTATTATTTGAAATGTAATCAAGCAACATTCTCAGACTCATTCAGACACCTTTTAAACTTTTATTATTGTTATTTGTTGAATGCCATACAAAATTAAAATTAATGCATTTTATAATCAAGCTCTCTCTACTCATATTATTTTGATCATGGAACAAATGAACTGTTAAATTCGATTTCAGTGGTTTTTTTTTCATCTATTTCTTGCATCGACTAAAATTTCATCTTTGTATTCCTATAGCTCGAGACTCGAACGAAAATTATCATCAAAACACAATAAAAGCGAAAAAATTTCTTTTAAAAGCAATATTGTGTTCTTTTAAACATTTTGAACATGAATACATCAGAATTCTTTTTAATACAAAAAATATCAGATTCTCATCTTTCCATGTTTAATTTTTTTTTTATAACACACAAAAACATTCAATATAAAAATAATAATAATATTAATATTAAGAATCATCCAAACAGAATATAATAAAAAAAAAAAATATTTAAATAATTTTTTTTCACATTTTCATTTCACACCATTTGATTCGTACCTGTATCGATAGAATCGGATACCTGTACATACCGCAGGTGCTTAAATGGTCGCTTTAAGGTGTCAGATTATGTTCAAATATAAAAATAATATAAAATACAATATGATATGTGTATGATGTATATGCATGTGAGGATGTGTGTAAATATACGTAATAATAATAATAAAAAAATATATTGTTGGATATTTTTTTTTCTTTAAACATTTTCTCTTTGTTTTGCTTTTTTTGTTGATCTGTTCTCGTTTAAGGTTCTTTGAAAATATCGTATTTGTGTGTATTGAATTTGCTTTTGATAAATAGTGTGATTGGATCAGCTTCAGTGTAAATGTTAATTTTGGTTACATGGCTTTAGGACTTAATTTTGTCGAATTTAAATTCGATATGGCAAAATTAGGCCCGAGTGTTATTCAGAAGGTCAAGGCTACTAACTTGTTCATTTTGAGGGTCTCTGACTCTTGTATTTTCCAGGCCAGAATATATCTTAAAAGTTCTCTGTTCTAAGTTAAAGATACCAACACCTTCATTACTTGAAGAGCCTGACAATACTCGCATTTTCGCATTCAAAATCGACAAGAGATACCAAAAAGTTTATGGAACTCAGCAAAATGGGGCATTTTACAGGTCAGCGCTCCATGCCACAACTATTATAACGGCATTGGCTCAGCTAAGGTCAAGCTACTCAAAACTGACTAATACCTACTTAAGGCGTATTGATACATCCGTTTCCCACTATACCATAGCTCATCATTTTGAATGCCCTAGTCATTCTACTAGCCTGACGACCAAAGATCTCTGGTCCAACGGACAACAAATGGAAATTTAAAGGCTTGAATACTTGAAATGTTTATCCAAATTGACAGGAAATGCGTTAAAAATTGCATTCATCAAACAACCTGCAAGCGTCAATCAAAGATCTCCGTCTGCGGACCAAATCAAATTGTACTGCGAAGCATTTTCAAGGTAGAGTGTTCATTTTCTTAAATGAGACCTGACACCAAAGAAAAATCTGATGAATTAAATTTCATAAAATTTTACACATGTCCTCCCGGCTGATATATTGCCCATATATAATAATAAAAGTATACCTTCAAATCGTCTTTCTTTTATTTTCTTACAAATTTAATGTAACGAAACAACACACAAAACGAATAAATAAATGAAGAAGAGAACAAATCAAGCGAGAATAAATATAATATAATATTTTTTTATTCTTCTCCTTGCTTTATTCATCTTTTTTATTATTCATTTATTTTTATTTTTCAACGTGAAATACTGCATCAATTTTTCTTCTTCTTTGTACAATTCTTCGTCAGAATCTTCACATATGTTCAAAGGTTTTCTTTACACACAGAGAGCGATATGTGAATAAACATATCGAAAATAAACGATCTCTCTTTTGAATTTAAAAACTTTTTATGTATGTTTCCAAGAACATTTCATTTGATGTGTGAGGATCTCCATTTATTTCATATGGAGAAGAAGAAGAAAAAAAAAGATCAAAAATGCATATTGCATTCAAGTCTCGTTTTCAAAAGGAACGAGCATTAACGTAAACATACAAAATACATACACACAGGTATGCAAGTGAATAACAAAACAAAATAAAAATAATAATAAATGAATGCACATAGTGTTAAGAAAGAAAATTTATTTTGATTCTTCGTTTTTTTCCTTTATATTTTCTCTCAAAGCATTGAGCTTCATCTGATCATTAAAAATTTATATACGGGATTGAATACAAAAATTAAAATAAATTCATTTCAATGCATTTTTTTACCTTTTATGTTACGTAAAAATCTTGAAAATAATATTAAAAATTCCATATAAAGTATGAAAAAAAAAATTGAAAAGAATAAGAAAATAAAATTCGTTTGACACTTTTTTTCTTGCTTAAAATTTGTGTATCTTTTCAATTGGACATTCAATGAACAAATAAAGAATTGGTCGTTATTTTTGTTTTCTTTATTTGTAAATTTATGCCATTATTATTATTATTTTTTATGTTTTTTAACAAGAATCAGACATGAATTGTTAAGATGAAGTAAAAACAGGACTTTTCACACATATTTTTTTTGTGTGTTTACTTGGATGATAAAATCTTCTTCTTTTGAACAGTAAAATAATAAAAAAAATATAATAATAGTCATAAAATGGCTCAAAACTTTTTGTCGTAAGTGATCATCATCATAAAATGTCTGATCTGGTCTTAGTCATATTTTGCATAAATTATTCAGTAGTTTTATGACAAAATTTATTTATTTTATATTTGAATTAAATATTCATAAAAATAAAACTTTTTTTTTATTTAAAGAAGATTTCAAAAAATTTTATTGGTTAATGCTCACTGAAATGCTTTTTTTTTGGGCTTTAAAATGATTAGGACAATCAAAAATTCTGGTTTGAATGGTGTCACATTGAAATTTTAGTAACGAAAATGAGATCTGACCTCATGATGTATTTTACGAGATCATATTCGAGCTACAATTCAAATTCGAGACATTTTTTTGAATTTTTAATCAGATCAGATCAGATTTATATGCCAGCACTGAGGCCATCAGTCGGGCCCATTGTAATACCCTTTATCATCATCCGAGGGCCTTAACCTTTATCTTGTCATCCCAAGCAGTCACCACTTTTATCTAGCTTTTAACTCAAATTGAGTAGCCGAAAAAAGGACATTTAAGATTGAATCGAATATCGAATTGCAAACCTTCAGATTGACAGTCCAACACACCGTTCAATCCCCTGGAACCTAAAACACTGATAGCTTAAATTCAATTTCATATAATTCATAAAAATTCATGTCTACCATACCACATTTCAACGTTTTTTCAACATCCGTTGTCACAAAGACTCATAAAAAACCCATCAATTTGTTTCTGTTTTATTTTTTTTATATACGTCTTAAATTTGACTATTTTTTTTGTTAACAAAGCCCCAATTTATATTACGAATCATAAACTTATTCAAAAGAACTGTAAAAACTTGTTTTTTTTTTAATGCCAACTTTTATCATCAAATAATCAAAAAGCACACAAACACACACTGAGCCAATATATAAAAAACGATAAATTACTTATAGTATTTTCATTAAACTTATAATTTTAGTTAAAATACAAATTTTCTATGCAAAGTTTTTAATAATAAAAATCAAATTAAAATAAAAATAAAATAAATTTGCATGTGGCTGTCCATCGTGTGTAAGTTCGTGTGCGTGTGTGTGTGTCCATTCATCTCTTTAATTAAAAATGTAAGATATATTCAAAGTGGTAATCAATTCATTTTTAGATCGTGATGCCATTCAATACAAAACAACATTGTTGTATGGACAGAGACACGTCTTTCACGTCCATTTTAATGAATTTTGAAATAAGTTTTTTTTGTTGTATTTTCATTTAAAAGAAAATACATAAAAAAAGAGTTGAGCCTTTTTAACATCAGTTTGCAAAGGTTTGTTGTGTGTGCATGAGAAATGGGATTGAAGAGGAAAAAAATACATAATAATAATAAATAGAAAAAAAAATAAGCAAAGGCGTCAAAAAGACGCGCGTCTTATGCATAAGCTGTTACTGCTGCTGTCTCGTACGTTACGTGTAGAATTTATGCAAGTTTTCAATAGAATGTGTACAGAAATGTTTAAAATATTATTTTATATTTTTTGGTATATCTTATATTGGTTGTGAGCTACCTCGTTGATGATCATCGCGAACAATAATAATAATAACAAGAGCAAATCGAAAATGAGTCAGGGGTGGAGTGTGGAGCTCGATCATGAAGCAAGTGACTTGATCAAAAGTTGCTGAAATAGCTTCATATTTTGACATCAGATCAGATATGTAAGATGGCTATTAAGCCTTTACTCAGGCCATCAGTCGGGCCTATTGTGCATACCCGTTATTATCATTCGAGGGATTTAGCTTTTATCCTGTCATCCCAAGCAGTCGCCACCTTTATCTAGCTTTTAACTCAAATTTAAAGGCCGCAAAAAGGGACATTTGAGGTTGTGAAGTTTAACTAACTACTGCACCGTACAATCCCCATATTTCAACATCAATAGTTACATTTTGCCTCTTAAGTCTCTTAAATTATTTCACATGCCTGACTTGTTTTTAAATGTAAAAGAAAACAGAATATAAAGAAACCGCGATCATCATCTTCATATATAAATTTTTTTTTTTTTGAAAATAATACGTACATTTATGATAATATTTTGCTGCTGATTCTGCCTTCATTCTGAATTTAATTCCATTTTATACGTGATATATTCCTACATAAGTTTGTTGCTTGTCCATGCCATTTAAAATAATTTTTGAGATAAAACAGGGAATCAAAAACAGCTTAAGTTGTATGAAGAGGAAAAAAAATACACATCAGTGGGCATGAGGGAATTAAGGATTATTATTATTATTTTTTATCATAATAACATTAATTAAACAGTAGCTCGTTTAAACTGGATTTAATGATTTCCTTTCTTGACAAAAATAATAAAAAACCATTTGAATGCATAATAAATAAGGATTAGTTGCAATAAAACTGAGTGGGCTTTTTTTTGAAATTTATAATTTTTGGCACGCGGTTTAGCCATAAATTTTCACATCACTGAATTTATTGCAAATTTTTAATCAAAGAGATCACTTTACCGATTTTAACAGAACTATGATACACTGATACGAAAAATAATTCATAATAAAGATTTTTGTGTTAAGATAAAAGACATTTCATGTTCTTCTCATATAAAAATAACATTTTTCATCTTCATCATTCCTCAAAATATAAAATATTCAGTGTTTTGTTTTTATTTTTATTTTTTTATACAATAATAATAAATGAATTCGTTTGTGATGAATAATCGTTTTGTGTCTGATTTGAATAAATATTTCATTTGACTTCTGTAAATGCTTTAAAAGTGCCATTTTATTGTTATTATTATTTTTTTTATTTTAAAAGTATTCCATTACAATCAAAAATCTTTCAAAAAAAAAATCAACATTTAAATTGGAATTTGACATCTCATGAAATTGAAGAAAAAAAATTAGCATGATTGATCACTTTTTTATGTGCTGAAAATTAAAAAAAAAATAAAATAATATCAATTAAGTATGATCGATTTAATTTTTTTTTGTTTGTTATTAATTCGTTCTTGTGCTATTTTTTCACGTAAAACGAAAAATATTCATGTTAGTTAAACAACAAAGTCACAACTCCCTTTCATTCATGTTACATTGAAACTGCAATAAATGCTGTTTAGTCAAAGCTAAAATGGTATACAAAATAGATCAAGCCCACATACTTCCGTACTATTTATGTTTATAATATTGAATGGGCAAAAAATAGCAACAACGATACACCGATATTCTTGTCAATTTATGTTTATTGTATTTAATTTTAATATGGGTTGTTTGTAGAAAATGTAAAACGTAGAAAAAAAGGCCTATTTGTTTCCAGTTGTTAAATGCCATGCCTTTTTAAATTACGTTTGATATGGAATTGAAAATAAAAGGAGATGGCAAGAGATTTACTATCGCATAATAAAATGAATATGACATGATGAAGTAAAATTTTTAAATGGCTCTCATTCTTTCCTTATATCCTCAACTAACTCTCTTTTAAAATGAGCGTAGCGGATCATTCAGAGGCTATAGAAAATTTATCACATGCATGGAATTTGAAGGTAACATTTTTGATTGTCATTTTGAAAAAAAATCTATTTAATGTTTCACGGTATTTCTAGACAACTCATCAAATTGAACCTTACTGAGCTCAGAGTTGCAGTTGATATGTTCACTGGTCATTGTACTGTAGACTATCACTTTAGTCATTTTGACTCAAGAGATCCAATGTGCAAATTCTGCTCTGAACAAGACGAAACTGCTGCACATCTGCTTTGTGTATGTCCTAAGCATGTCAGATTGCCCTGGGTGAGTATTTTCCCAGTCATGATTCCATCCATTCCATGTTAAGGTGTCAGACCTGATTAATTTTCTGATGGACCCTGTAATAAAAATGTTCACATATTGCCCAAATCTCAGGGTAAGCCGAGTAGATGCGCTCCTAGTCTCTAGAGAAATTTTCCACGTTACCTCGTCCCTCACAACCCATTTCTACTTTTATTTAATAAGAAACTTATTCTTAAAATTACAGTTCACGAGTAAAGTACACCTTTGCCTATATATGAAATAAAATAATGCGATAAGTAACGTTTTGCAGAAATAGAAATATAATAATTTTAATGAGGTATACAAAATAAATGCATATAAAGAACTTTAAACTAAAATATTGTCACATATTCTTATGAGTGTAATTTTATTTTATTTATTTTTTTCAAATAATTATAAAATGTGCAACAGTTGCTCCTACATGTCATTTTGTTTATATTTTTTGTGCTGATTATTATTATTATGAGTGTTTAAAAGGGAATTGATTGTATTAAAAGTATGACAGATATGATTTCTGCTTTGTTTTAAAATTTTAATGGTAAACAATGCTAATGAAGGTGTTTAAATTTAAAATAAAAAAATAACAATAATTATGTGACATGTAATTTATCATGTAAGTGGGTAAAAATGATATGTAAACAAGATGTGGTCATTTTAAGAAAAATTTGAATCACATTGCAAATTGGCAACACTGATTTCAAGTTTTCAGTGTTAATTCGTGATTTATCTTGATTTTATTTCATATTAATTTATAGCGAAATGCATTTCATGACTTGACAACAAGTAAAATGATAATTAATTTTCAATATGTGCGCTATCTATGACGTGCATTGGCAATACTGTAAAATAGCTTTAATTGAATGATCTCTCTTAAATTCAAATTAATTCTTCGTTTATATCATCATTTGATCTCAAATAACAATAATAATAAATAAAAACAACTTAACTGCAATGTTCATTTAATTTTCAATTCAATAATTCATTGATAAAGTTGATCTTCTACTACTGATAAATCATCATTGACTAATTTATTCTGCATTCATAAATAAATAATTAGTGAATTCAATGTAAGCATCATTCAATTCATGTCTCATACAGCAGAAAAAAAATACAAATACATGAGAATACAAATTTAATAAAAGACAAAAAAAAATGCTTATTATTTAATTGCAATTATTTATTGGTACGGGTTCCATTGAAACTTATAGAATTGTCTTTTCTTGCTCTTCTGAAAATAAACGGTTCTTCAATTCATATCAAAATTATGTATGCGAAAATGTTGTTTGCTTACAACGACAACATGCAAAAAAAGTCTCATCTCATTTCATCTTATCAAATCACATCAAGAAATCATCAAATATGGTTAAAATTATTGTTGTATGACACTCACGTATCACCAGGGGGAACGAGATATGCATTTCCAAATGAAATTTAATTGCAACACACACACTCGCCAGAGATATGACATGAAGAAAAATAAGGAAAAACAGCATGTTACAAATTTGGTTTGACGAGTTTTTTTTTCATTGTACTTCTAATTAAATTAACATTACATGAAAACAACAACAAAAAAAGGTATTGATCAAAGTTGTTATCGTGAGAAATTTTCGTAATAGTTTTATTAAAACAACAATAAAAAAATGAAGAGGTGAAAAGAAAAATAGTGATTTATGTCCATATAAAAATGAATTTTAAATTTCCGATCAATACCAGATGTCATTTAAGAATCATTACAAATGTCGTTCACATTTAATCAAGATGATAATGTGATAAAATTTTAAATTGATGATTGGATCATCGTCTATTTTTGAATTTTGGTAGTATAGTAGTATAAAAAATGAAATCATGATAATGATTCAGCGAATTGACACAGGAAAGCAATAAATTTGCATATTAAAAGAACCCCATTGATAGATAAATTTTTTTTAATGTTACTCTCGTGAAATAAATTTAACAACAAAAACAATGTTTAAATAAAGCAGCAACATAACGCGCTTTCTATCGATAAAGTTAATTCTTAATATGTATGAACAACACAAATTTTATACAAATATTGGAGTTGAAAAGAGAAAAAACTGGTTTGTTTTGTAGTTTTTTTTTGCCGTATAATATTCTTTTTTTTTATATTAAAATAATGAACTTAACATAAAAGCATATATTTATTACAATTTACGATCAAAATCATTTATATTGTGAGTGATTAGAGTGGGACGGATTTTTTTCCATTGCATTGAATATTTTTTGAATCTAAAATTAGTTGAATTCAGATTTTTGAGGACAACTGAGGTTAATTTTTATCTCTTTAAATTTTTTTGATTTCTTTTTTTAAATATTTTTAACGAAAAAGATCTCAAAAATCAATTTTAATGGTAGTTTGGTTCAAATAAATCACTAAGTTTGTTCTGCAAAGTTGTTGTTCGAAATATGACCTACAGTGTTTTCTTTGACCACTTTTGGGGTTTTCATACAAAAATATTGAAGTGTTCGTACAAAACAACGATTTTTTAAGTGCATTTCTTAAGAAAAAATTCACTATTACAGACGGGTTGTCAACCGTCACTGTAAGTCTGACACTGATTTCTATTAGTAACTCAAGGATGGTCCATCGGAGCGAGTCAATTTTTTTAATTATTAGATAGAGGAGGTCATAAGAATTTTTCATTCGAATTGAGATTGGGCTCAGGGATAGGCTTCGGATCCTCCAGAGCCTGAAAACGGTCAAAAGCCCAAAATGTCACATTTTTTCAAAATAACGGATGTTTTTTCAAAAATTTTCAAAACGAGCCCCATCAAAATGCACTTTTCTAAACCGCTCAGTGGTTAGAATATTTAGTTTATTTTATGAACAACAACTTTGCAGAACAAACTAAGTGATTTATTTGAACCAAACTACCATAAAATTCACTTTTGATATCTATTTCAGTCAGAATAAAACGGCATTCAAATAATTTTTTCAAGTAAAAAATCATCAATTACTTGTCCCTCTCTAATTAAACTCACTATTTGTTGTTTATTTTTTTTCAGTACGATGATCATTTGACCATACGGTATATTTTTCCGATCAAAGGAGTAACAAAGTGTTAAAAATTACTTTTGACGCTGGAACCTAACACCTTCTGTTTTCTTTATTTAATACCAATATGGTGGTCTCGAATAACATACACAATATTTTTACTAGTCATTTGTTACACTATCCAATTACTTCCACTTTATAAAAAATTTTGAGTATGAAAAAAATTAATGAATTATGATATTCAGACCGGAAATTGCTTGGTTTGTTTTTTGATCAAGTTTTAAAGAAAGTTTCATTAAAATGATTAATTACAGTGTTGAAAAGGGTGAATATTTACATTGATCAGTATCTTAAAGGGATCAAATTTGGATTTCGTCACATTTGAAACGTAATTGAATTGATCTGAATTTGTTAAAATCATATGCTAATTATCATAACATATCGATCAAAATGAGACCTTTTTGTGTTCAATTTTCCATTTAACCAACGCCTGATTTTTGATTTTACCACAAAATGCATGTCCCATGACCAAGCAATTTCCTTGTCATCATTAACTCGTCTTGTGTTTAATTTAATTTATTTTTTTTCATTACATTTTATTTCAATTTAAATACAAATTAAAATTCATGCGAAAAGCCACAAAGTGTTTTCTGATGTTTCTCGCTTCAAAAAAAACATTTAAAATAAATTCTTTCGGAAAAAAAGATATTCAAAGAATTACATTGTTTGGCACAACACAACAAACATCCACAAAAGGAACGTTCAATATTTGCCACATTCATGAAAAATTTCGCGGTTCAGCATCATTTTAAACTACATGTATCACGTTAAAATTATTATTATTTTTATTTTATAGAAGAGAATAGGATCGGCATTTGTGCTTTAACCCAATTGCTTGTGGTATTGAAATTTATTGCATATGTAATTCTGTCGTAATTCTCTTTAAAATCATTTAAAGCATTTTAAATTTTATTTTACATTTATTTTTTGTATTAAGGGACAAAATGAAAGACCATTATTAAACTTTTTTCATGCACATGTGATTTGTTTCGCAATTATCTTTCCTTTCATATATGAAAAGAATATAAAATTTTTTTAACCACAAATACGTGCGTTTTTTCGTGATATACAAGGATAAAAAGGTTAAAGAAGAGAAGGTGAATATTAGTGAGACACACAAAAAAAATTGAATAAAATTCAAGAATGTAACAAGCAAAATGTAAGAGAATAAGAAAAGAATTGCATGATCGCGACACATAAGAATTACTCAAAGAATTGAAGAAGATGAAGATGATGAGATATAATTTTGCCCATCTTTTATACTCTTCAATATACATTTGTTATGCACTTCCTCAGTAATTTATCAAACCATTAATTCAAGTAAAAAAAAAACACTGTAATTATCCAAAGAAAATTCTGAAAAATTCGTTTCAGGCAACAACAAAAAACATAATTATGCAAGGAAAAAAACCAAAATTACCCAAATTAGAGTCTAAATACCCAAAATTTGATTTAATGCTGTCAATTTTTGACTTGAGTCCGTATTTAAATCTAATTTCATTTTATTTTAAAAGGTTCGTTTCTTATTGACATTACTTTCATTGAAATCACCGATCGGTTTAAAATTGAACATAATACTTTTTTTTTCTTCAACCTCATCAATTTTACGACTTCCCATAAACGCTCAAATACGATAATTATAATAATTTCAACATTAACGAGCTAATTGTATTTCCACCTTAATTATAATTATTATTATGATTATTATAACACGTCTATAAATGTTTTTTATCTTTTATTTTTATTTCATTTCATTTCTCCCTTTCTTATTGTTGTAAAATTTATAACAAACAACAAAATATCGTTAATTACATTTTTCTATATCTTAACTGTTGTTACTGCCATTCAAGAACGTCATCATCATCATGCATCATAACACAAACATATGTTTGAAAAACAAAAAAGCCAAAATTTAACAATGTTTAAATATGCGATGTATTGTTTTTTATGTTGTTTTGAGCTGATTATTCTTATTATTAATAATAAATTATTAAATTTATGTGTGTTGACCACAATCAGCAAACAAAAAAAAAATAATAAAAACAACACAACACAGAACATATTTTTGAAAATGATGATGATGATGATGAAGAAAAATAAGAAGAAGGTATTTATATCTATAAACGTGTATTTAAACATGAACTAAAGGCGCCAGATAAAATATAAATTCTATATTATTTTCTTTTATATGTTCTTATTACGAGACGCGATATTGTTGTTGTTATGCTCTTTTTTTTTAGTAATATTTCATGTATAGATCGCAAGTACAGACAATATCTCGCGTATTTTATTCAAAAAATAAAAAAAGAAAAAATGTATGAAAAAAAATTAAAATTAAATTGGAAAATATGAATTTATGTGAAGTGGTGTATGTTGAAAGTGAGATAAGGTGATCAAAAATCTTTACCCTCTAATTTAAATCCCGTCGCGAATTTTAATTTTTCCAAAACCGTTTTGAATTTCAAAATTGCGAAAAAATTCCCTAAACCTCAGACTATGGAGGATTGCAAAAAATTCCAAAACTTAGAAAAAACCGCGAAAATTTAAAAATTGCAATTTTAGAAATTCAGGAATTTTTTTCTTTTGAAATTTCATGATTTTTCACGGCTTTGGAAAATTTCATGAATATCTGCAATTTTAAAGATTTCCGCTGTTTTCAAACATTTTTGAATATTCCACCATTTTGAAAATTATTTTAGACTTTCATCATTTTTGTGTACGATTCTTTATATCCTTGAAATATACATGTCATGAAACTTAGGATCATAGAGCTGATAAATGGAAGATCTTTCTTAAGCCATTAACAGCCTCTCCTACAAATATTGAGTTAAGAGAAAAACTTTCTTTCACGGCATATGAATGTTTTTTAATATGTAATTTTATCAATATGGTTGTTAAAATTTAGTTTAGAATGCATTGTCACTCCAAGGTCAATCACTATTTTAAATTGTTATAGCAACTAATCATTGAGACTAAGCTTAAATTTTCAATTGATCTCATATTTTCAAAAATCTTATGAACACAGAACAATGCAAGAAAATAGTGAATTATTATAAATAAAATTATGATGATAAAACCATGCAAAATATGCTAGTTAAAAGATCAAAATTCAACATAACTAGAAGAGTAAAAAAAATCCATAACAATAATAAGAGAAATAGCATTAATAATAAAGTATAATATTAAAATGAGGAGGAAACGAAGATCGCGAGATGTGTAAAATAAACGTTTTTCTTCTTCTTCTTCTTCTTATTTTCATTCTTATTAGCATTGTATTGCATTACATTGCTGCAAATATATATTTAAACTTAATATTTATAATAAGTAGTAAGATGCCTTTTTACACTTCCAATTCGTACGAACGATATACGAGAAAATGAGAAATCAGCATGAATTTATATATTGTTAAATTTAATATATATATTTTTCTGAAATAAATCTGATCTTTTCTTATTATTATTATTTTTATTTTTTTCTCGTATTCCAATTTCAAGCTTTTGTTATTGTTTTGCCTTATTTTTTTTTATTTTTTTGCAACATAACAGCAAAAATAAAACGAATGCAATGAGCTATCATTGTCTGTAATCAGTTACGTGTTGTTTTTGTATTGTAGCTACATGACTTTTGATACTTTACTTAGCATTGAAAGGGAATATTAAAAAAAAGGAAGGAAAATAATGTTAAAATACAAGAAGCAACAGCATCACTAGCAGTATTCTTATTATAATTTTATTTTAAATGTATGAAGAAAAAAAATGAGAATGATGAAGAGGAAAAGAAAATGTAAAAAGCACACACACAAAAAAAAAGTGATCGCATGAGATTTGACTCACACCCTTTTCCTACGTGGATACTATAATTTTTTATTCAACTTTATGCTCGTATCCCGCAATTTTTTAACCATTTATGATCACCTTTCTGATGTACTGACTTGCATATAAAAATAAAAAATTATGCTTCACGTATTCCAAAGAAGTTGAATTAAAAATATAAAAATAATAATTCTTGCCTTTAAAACGTCAATTTATCCCTCTCTCTCTCTCCTTCATTTGATAACACATAAAATATTGGAATAGATCAAAAAAGGTGATTGTTGAATATAATATTCAAAGTAATTTTATAGAAAAGACTTTAAGTAAGTAAGTAAAGTATTTATTGCCTCGTTTTTTTATTTTTTATGTTATTTTTTCCTCCTTTTTTCACCATTGCATTCAAACACACAATTCAATAGAGATGACGATGAGATGGCACAAAATAACACAACAACTGACAGAACATGGAAAAAAAATAACCATTTAAAGTGTGAAATAAATTTAATGATTAACAGGATCGATAAGGGCACGATGAATGTAATTTCAATTTTAATAAAATACAATGAAAATAATAAGACGTGTGTGTGTGCATGTGTGTTAACAATGTAAGAATTTTTCCTTGTATGTTAAAAAAAATACAAGTGTTCATTTTTTTGTACAAAACATGAATTTTAATTTGTGTTAAATTTATTGACGTGATCATAATTTTTGTTTGTATAATTTGTATAAAAATGGTGATTAAATTTTCATTTTAAGGATCACGTGCTTTTCGATTCAAGATTTTCGTGGTTTCTTTTCCAAATATTTCCAAAATATGCTATTATTTGGGCACGTAGAGATCTGGGCTAACACGAATTATGATAAAAATTTTCTGTCTAGTTCAGAAAAAACTTTTTCTTATTAATTTGGCCTTGGAATGAATTGGGAGAAATAGAAACTGCCACTTTATAGCTCTACGGACCATCCATACACAAGTACAAGTTAGCTCCAAGACCTCAAAGGCCATAAAAAATAATTCTCGAATCAGAATCAAATAAATATTGGTAATTATCAGGATCATCAGGCCTTTTGACAGAGTGGCTTTAACTGGCCTATTACTATACAGAAAATTTTGACGCCTCTTATTCCATAATCGTTATAAGATTACAAAAAAACAAAAACAGAACATTAAATTAAGTTATGTTTTTAATTGTAACTTGATGTTCATGGTTTGTTTGATTTAAAATTTTATATTTTAATCACATAATATTCCGAATTAAGCAAAATTCTTCACATACAATTGTTAAATTCGAATCAGAAATACAATGTTTGTTTAATATTTTTGACGTCAAGAACGATTCTTGTTTCTTCATGTACAGTAAAATCATGTTTTATGTTCAATTGGAATTTGATAACTTTAAAAACATTTAGGTATTTTATGTTTAATTTTTGATCAAATTTCGTTCCTGGAAGTGGTGTCAAAAATAAATTATGGCATTTGATCCAAATTTTGCTCTAATATCATGATTTTAATTCTGGAACGGTCTTTTACTGTCTTTTAATCTAAACTGGTGAGTTGATGCCCACAAAATGACGCTGCGGGACCTCAGAGGTGCCTTCACTATATTTTGAAGTTTTTGAGAATAATTATCTCGAATTTTATCAGTTCAGTGCCTTTGGTCAATTGAGACCCATCCTTCAATTAAGAGGCATTGAATTACATTCTTCAGTTTCCATGAAAAATCACGATTTTAGAAGTTAGTTCGCAAAAATCAGTCACTGCCATTCATAAACCATTATCCATGTATGATTTTTGTTTTCATTTCAAACTTTTTTTTTCTCACATTAAATAAGTTGATCGTCTCATATTTTGATATTTACCATAACAAATATTTCACTTTGATTAACCAGAATTTTAAACTTCAGACATCCAAAATCATCAGTTTCATAGACACATACGTGTCTCTATACACCTCTATGCCTGTACGTATATCTAATTATATGTATACAAATTAAAAAATAATAATTTGTAATTTTTCTTTCAATTAAATTCAATTTCATTACATTTCTTATCATTTTCATACAATTTAGATTTGAATTCAATAAATCACTTTACTTTAATTTGATTTTTTATGATTATTTGCATGAAATTACGTTTTAAAATTTCATTCAATGTAATTATTATTTTTATTATTGTTAGTATACACACATTCGTGTACACAAATTTTTAAATTTCACTTCTTTCCATTATTTAGAGGCAGAATTGGCACTTTTTGATGTTAATTTTCATTGGAGAATTGATGGAAGATTGCACTTACCTTTGTTTGCTGCTAAAATCCTGATAAACACCACTAAAATTATTAATAAATATAAATTCAATCTACTGAAAGCCATATCAATTTTAAGACTAAACAGATATCAACAAGGTCGGAGGTAATTTGAGATTTGAAATTATTGGAAAATTCGTTGAAAATCGTATTTCATTTTTTTCAAATTCCTAGGTTCGAAATCTTCTCTGAGGCAATTATTTCCAAAATTGTCTGAAATTGATTAAAATAATAACCCAAGATAAAATATTTTTCTGCAAAATCTTCTAACCAATAAATTTTATTTTCCAATTCTTGGGTACCATCATTTGAAGACTTGCTTTGTTTACAAAACAAAAACAAAACCGGAAAACTATCAAGAAACTACAAAAAATAAATTAAATTGTAAAAAATGAAACTTTATTGTTTAAGTTCAGATCCAGCAAAGCCTTGCTATGTCTTGAGCTACAAAGAGCTACTGATTATGTTGGATTGTGGATTAACTATCAGTACAGGTTAAATTTCAGCTTAAATCCAAACTTTAATGGAATTTTAATTTCCGTTTTCATTTCAGGTCTGAATTTTCTTCCCTTATCACTTGTTCAAAGCTCAAAATTTGCTTCTCTTCCCAATTGGCTTCCAAGAGATCATCACGATCAAGCTGATGGTGAATTGAAAGAATGTTGTGGTAAAGTCTTTATTGATTCCGCACCCGAATTTCTGACTCCAATGGAAAAGATTGTAGATTTTTCTGAAATTGATATTATCTTGATTTCAAATTACTTGAATATGCTCGCTTTACCATACATCACCGAAGGAACGGGATTCAAAGGTGTTGTGTATGCGACAGAACCAACCTTACAAATTGGGAGATTTTTCTTAGAGGAATTGGTGGAATATATTGAAGCATCACCCAAAGCTAATACAGCTACGAAATGGAAAGACATGCTTCATATTCTGCCACCACCGTTGTGTGATGTTCAAAAACCTAAGAGTTGGAAACATATGTTCAGTATGGAAGCAGTTAATAAGAGTTTGGCAAGAGTGCATTTAGCTGGATACGATGAAAAGATTGATATTTATGGTGCGTTACAAGTGACAGCAATTAGTTCAGGATATTGTCTTGGATCATCTAACTGGGTCATCTCTTCTGGACATGAAAAAATTTCGTATATTTCTGGTTCAAGTACTCTAACAACACATCCACGTCCTATAAATCAAGCAGCGTTAAAGTACTCGGATGTTGCGATAATGACAGGACTTACTCAAGCACCTCATGTCAATCCAGATGGAATGTTGGGCGAGCTTTGTATGAATGTTGCAGTTACTCTGCGTAATGGTGGTAGTGTTTTAATCCCATGTTATCCCTCCGGAGTTGTATACGATTTATTTGAGTGCTTATCAACGAATTTAGACAATGCAGGATTATCACAAATTCCGATGTTCTTTATTTCACCGGTTGCTGACTCGTCACTCGCTTACTCGAACATCCTCGCTGAATGGTTGAGTTCAGTTAAACAAAATAAAGTTTACATCCCAGACGAGCCATTTCCACATGCGAGTTTGGTGAAAAATGCACGCTTGAAACACTTTCAACACATTTATTCCGATGGATTTAGTTCTGAGTTTCGACAACCATGTATCGTCTTTTGCGGTCATCCAAGCTTAAGATTCGGTGATATTGTGCATTTCATTGAAATGTGGGGATCAAATCCATTACATACAATTATCTTCACTGAGCCAGATTATTCTTATCTTCAGGCACTGGCACCATTTCAACCGTTAGCAATGAAAGCAGTTTATTGTCCAATTGACACTTCCCTGAATTTCCAACAAGCAAATAAATTAATCAAAGAATTGAAACCAGGAGTTTTGATCATTCCAGAAAGTTATACAGTTCCACCACCGATGTTGCCACAAAAAATCGAACTCACAATTGATCAAACATCAGATAGGCAAATTATCACATTTAACAATCGAGAACGTGTTATTAAACTTCCATTGAAGAAAACGCACATTAAAGTCAATTTAAGCACAGACATCGCTAAGACACTTCTTCCAAGGGAAATTCAACCGGGAGTCAATGCTGCTCCAGTGACAGGATTACTTGAAGTCAAAGACAACAATTACACGCTTAAAGCTTTGACAGAGAAAGAAAGTCAAATTTTATCATCAGGCTCAGGCAAGGCAAAAATTGAATTGGGTTCGATCGATGTTGAGTTACTCCTGAAAAAATTGAAACAAGAAGGACTTCTTACAAATTGTGAACAAACACGACCAGGCTCATACATAATTACGATTGGCACGGAAGATACGGTGATAAATATTGATGAGACATCCACACATATTATTTGTAAGGGAAAACCAACGATGAGATTGAAATTGAGAGATATGTTATTGCAATGTGTTCAATCATTTTAATTCAAAACTTTATATAAACATTTAAATAAAAAAAATAAATTTTATAAAAAAAATTTTTTACGTTTTGTATTGCTTTGACCTCATTTCCCGTGAATAGTCAGTGATCAGGTCGTTCAAAACTTCAGTTAAAAATTTTGATTTGCCTTATTCAAGGAATTAACGGGTTATTGGAAAGTCGTTATTGTTTCTTTTCATTAAAATTTCAAGAAGTCTGTGTCTAATTTTCTTTAAAATTCTTATTATTTACAAACATTTAATTCAAATTTTCCTGCTCTAAGTACGAAATTCTTGTCATTTAATTGATATTTCATCGAGATCACTCAAAATTTTATGTAGTTTTAGGTGAAAATTGATCAATATTACAATTCAAATCAAAAATGGAGAATCGATCATATGAACCTTTATCATTGGACTTCCCCTTTGGTCGTTGGTTTGCTACTAACCTTGTCAAGCGTGATTTTGACTTAATTGGCATCCTTGGTGAGATCAGTAGTGATATAGTTCAAAGATATCCTTATAACAAGTTATCCATGGTGTGTCGTAAATTAGCAGAAATTTCAAAAATGATTCTGTTTCCTGGACCCAATATGAGAGACAGGGCTTTAGAGTCTACCGAGATAATGAAAGACATTTTTAAGTTGATCGATGATTTGTACCTCAAATTCCCTGAAAATGAAAATGATCGGAACATAATTGAATTGTGGCGCTACAAAACAGTCATTGATTCAAATAAGATCTTGAATCACTTTTACGATTTTTCAATGCGATTAAAAGTCCGGATTTTCGAAATCAATGGAGATGCTGAACAGGAGTATTTCTGGGAACTTACACGGCTGAAGTACAATTTGGAGCATAATTTGATGCCAAAAGTGTCAGCTGCTCATTTCATCATCAATTATACGATGATTTTAATGCAAAACAAATGGAAGCGATTCAAAATGTTCAAGCAATATCATAGTTGTTTAATTTCATGTCAAATTATCTTGGATGCCATACCGACATCGGAAGAGAATTTGATCAGTATCCAAAGATATCTCCATTATGCTTGGGCTTTTTATGCTGGTCGTTTGTTGGACTATTCTAACATGATTTTACATCGAAAGACACCACATATAATTGATGATCGTTGTATCACATTTGATGCTTCTGTTGTTGTAGGTCCACCACCGAGATTCGTAATGCCTGATAAACCACTGACATCAAAGGATAATCTTTCAAATCTCATGTTGAATCTGGACATTTTGGAAAAAGATTTACTTTATTGGGGAAATTTTACCATTTGTGGTACCATGAGTGCTTTAGACATTCTCCACACTGTCAAAAAATATGCTCAAACAATCAAATTCTAATTTTTTAACGTTCCATTTTAACGTGTAAAATTTCATATATTCAAAATAAACCTGTTATGTATAATATTAGAAAAAGTCAACAAAAACACATGTTCAAATGTTAAAGATAACAAAAACATTAAAAGTTAAATAAAATTAAAATACATTCTTAAAATGGAAGTTGATTCAATTAATAACGATTATTTTACGAGTTATGAAGACTTAGAGGTCTGTTTTCCATGAGAGCTTTGAGAGATTTTAATTAAATTCCATTAAATTTCAGATTCATGAACTGATGCTTTTGGATTTGCCTCGCACTCAAACGTATAGACATGCCATTGAGACCCTTTCGGATTTGTTTAAAGATAAAATTGTGATGGATGTTGGATCTGGAACTGCCATTCTCTCAATTTTTTGTGCTAAAGCGGGTAATTGTTTTGAATTTAATGAGTTGTTTCGATTCTACTTGATAATTTTTTAGGAGCCAAGAAGGTATTTGCTGTTGAAGCTTCCAATGTTGCAAAATTGTCTGAGAAAATTATTGCTGCGAATAAACTTGATCATATTATCACTGTTTTCAATGGAAAAGTTGAAGATTTCCAGCTGCCAAGTGACATTAAAAATGTCGATATAATTGTAAGTGAATGGATGGGATTTTATCTGCTGCATGAAGGCATGTTGGATTCAGTTCTCTTTGCACGAGACAAATTTCTATCACCAACTGGTTGGATGTTTCCTGAATCAGCTGCCATCTATGCAAGTCCTTGCTCTGTTCCATCAAAATTTGATAGTGAAGATTTTGAAGGGGTTGATTTAAGTTTACTGGCAAAGGAACTTCGGACGCAAAAGAGTCATAAACCACAAATTGAAATCCTCGCTCCAGAGAATCTCTTACATGAAGGAAACATCATTGCATGGATTGATTTAAAAGAGGTCACATTGGAAGAACTTCAAGAATTTGACGTGAAAGAAGTTTTTGGTAAGTGAAAATTTCATATTAAATTTAATCACAATTAATTACAATCACATTCGCAGTCACACAAAACCGTGGCCTCTTCCAAGGAGTTTGCATTTGGTTTGAATGTGTTTTTCCATCAATTGATGATTCAGATCCAATTTCACTTTCGACATCCCCAAAAGAACCACCAACTCACTGGAAACAAACCCTCATAACCTTTCCAGAACATGCCACAGAAGAAATTGACGAAATCGGGATTCCACTAGCAGTCCAATTAAAAATCTCAAGAAGTGCCGATTCACCACGACGATATAATTTGCAATTGGAAATTCTGGATGCTGAAAAGGAAGAACATGCAATGCCTTGTGACTGTATTTTGACAAAATGTATTTTAACGAAACAGCATTTGAGGTCCATGCAAAGTCGAAATTAAATATATGAATATTTTTTTCAAGATTTTATTTTATTTTATAATAATTAATCAATAATCTTAGAATTTTAATGGTTTAATTTTTTTGTTCTTTATCCCATCACTATAGTTTTCAAGGTAAATTTCAAAAGAAAATTGTTACTTGAAAGCAAAATAAACA
This sequence comes from Culicoides sonorensis, assembly GCA_900002565.1. Taxonomy (NCBI): domain Eukaryota; kingdom Metazoa; phylum Arthropoda; class Insecta; order Diptera; family Ceratopogonidae; genus Culicoides; species Culicoides sonorensis. Next base: position 1,141,346 of record LN483372.1, on the reverse strand, counting down.
TAAATTCAAACGCAACATTTTACAACTACTAAAAATTTACATGTAATGGGATAAATTTCAAATAGTTTTCCTAACAATTCTATTAAATTTGAAAAAGTACTAATTTTTGCCTATAGCAGAGATTGAATTATGCAGAAACTGTAAATGGGGGTAAAAATAAATTTGAAATTTAAACGGATCTGAATGTTTTTTCAATCTGATAACAAAACAATGAGGAATTAAAATTCTTCGCTGCCACAATTTGAAAACTAACTAAACAGTTGTTCGGTTGCCCTTTCTAAATTCCAATTGTTTCGTGAGAGTGCAGCGCGTGCTTCATAATCACCAATACCCATATCTTTAAGTCGTTGACATTTCTTATCAAAATCTTCGAGTTTATGTGGACCACCAGCATATACGTTTGTCCAATGTTTCGCAGTTGATTCGAACATTTGATAATTTTCTTTGTACTGTGTTGCTACGACAGCATCCTGGGGATCATCAGGCTCAGCAGCTGCTAATAAGGCTTGTAGTGACAAAAGAACGGTTCGAAGAGTCATTGCTGCTGCCCAATTATCTTTTAGAATATCCAGACAAATGGCTCCGGTAACTGATGAAATATTGGGATGCCAAAGTTTCGTGATGAATTTTACTTTGGGTGGATTGAATGGATACGTTTCTGGGACTTTGATTTCCAATTTAAATGTACCACCTTCGTATGGTGTGTCAGGTGGACCAGCAATTTCTCCTCGTAACTCCGTAAAATTATCATTTATTATATCCAATTTGATTGAGCATTGTGTGATCTCCTCACTTTTTAACACTTCTTTGAATTCGCGTTTAATACGCTGGATGCTCATGTTATTTGTGGCCATTTTATATTATTTGTGAATTTTGGAACGCTTCAATTATTTATATCTAATACAAATCAAAAAGAAAAATTTATTTAAATGAATATGATCGAGCAAAATTATAATACCTGATGTAGTTACTAAAAAATCTCCTTGAAAAGTGCTGAATATTTTTTTCTTTTGATTTTTTTGTTGTTTTTTATTTTGACAACTAAACGTCAATCGAACTTCTACATGTGAGATCTAGATAGAGCCACATGAATTCAAATGGGATTTGCATCATTGGCTTTTAGTGTCAGAAAATTCAAGTGTGCAATAAATTTCACTTAAAAATAAGACAAAAAAATTATCTGGAAACCATGAAAAGTGATTGCAATTGCTTCTTAATTTTCAAAATTTCATAGAAAATTAACATTCAACGGTCCTTTATTTACATGAATGAAAGTCAACTCGACTTTCAAATGAAATCGACTCGACTGTCAAAGTAAATGTCAAAACAAAAACTGCGTGGCCATTTTCCAAAGAAGAAATTAAGAAAATTTAATATTTGATTTTTAAAGTGAAATAAAATGAGCAAGATGCATAAAGGTGGTGATTATTACCGAAGTGAGTTTGGTCTTTAATAATATTCATGAAATTTTTTAAGAAATGACAAAATCACAAAATCACAATCAATTCATTTCATGTTTTTTCAGAAGGTAGACAACAACCTCAAGAACCGGACACTGGTATCAAATTTGTGCAATGTGAAGGATTGGTGAGATAAATTATTGCTAAGAAAATTAGTTCGGTTAAAATATTAATTTTTTTACTTTAAAGGCTGCTATGAAAATCATTAAACATTGTCATGAAGAGTCTCTTGGAAATATGGAAGTTGCTCAAGGTGCACTTTTAGGTCTTGTTGTTGATAATCGCTTAGAGATCACCAACTGTTTCCCATTCCCAAAGAATGATGAGACAATGGATGATGAAGAATATCAAATTTCAATGATGCGTCGTTTACGTAAAGTGAATGTAGATCACTTCCATGTTGGATGGTATCAAAGTGCTGAAGTTGGTAATTTCTTGTCATTACCACTCTTGGAATCGCAGTATCATTATCAAACAAGTATTGAAGAATCTGTTGTCGTTATTTATGATACACAGAAATCAGCTCGTGGTTTTCTGACATTGAAAGCATACCGTTTGACACCACAGGCTATTAAAATGTATAAGGATGGTGAATTTACTCCTGATGCATTACGTGCACTCAAAATTGGATTCGAAAATTTATTCATTGAGATTCCAATTGTAATTGAAAATTCTGCACTAACTAATATCATGATGTTAGAAATGAGTGAAATGATTCCAGAGGAACATGGAACTCACTTTTTAGACTTGGGCACAGCTTCTGTGTTAGAAAATCATTTGAGAAGTGTTATGGATCGTGTTGATGAGCTCAATCAAGAAGCCACTAAATTTAACAAGTATCAACAAGCTGGTGTTCGTCAAGAACAAGAAAAACATCGTATGTTAGCAAAACTCGCCCAAGAAAATTCCATGCGTGCTTCAAAAGGAGAGCCAACACTACCCGAAGATGACATCCATAAACAATTTAGACCATTGCCAGTTCCACCACGTCTTAATCCGATGATCATTTCAGGACAAATCAACACTTATTGTCAACATATTTCGCAATTCTGTTCACAATCGCTTGCTAAATTGTACATGACCCAATCATTACAAACAGCTAAGGAGGGAAAACATTAAATTTGGCCGTATTTAGACGTTTTATGAAATTAATTGATGATGATTTTAGGAAATAAAGTAAAATTTTATAACCTAAAGTTAAATTATTATTGGTTCGTTTCATTGAAAACAGTTTTTTTTGGTGTTTTCTAAAATATAATTTATTCTATTATTTTTTTATCATAAAAATATTTCATTTTAACAAATTATTTTAAATTTTATGGGATTCTAATTCAAATTTTGAAAGAAAAATATCAGGGCTAATTACTAACAATGAAAATTTTTAAATTTAGGTAGCTCTTTTACATTTTGCACATTTTTTATAAAATAATTTACAAATCCTATGAATTTATTTGCATTATTATTTTCATAAAATAGATCAAATCTAACAATTAATTTTTTTATTTTAATGTTTATGATTCAGTTTTTTTTTAATCCTTTCATATAATTTTTGAATATTTTAATACTGATTAGATATTTTTTTTAATATTTTTTTTATATAAATGGACATAAGTGCGATCATTTTGAATATTGTGCTTACAAGTAATTTAGTTGACATTAAATCCTTTTTTAGCTGCAATTGGTAACTTTTCTCCTTGTAAGTAAGGATTCAAGCTTTTATTATTTGGAATGTGAGATTTTTTCTGGAAGAACTTCTTTGCAACTAAATTTTTGTGTTCAATTGGTTTTTGTTGGAATTGACGTGCCAAGTAATTTTTAAATTCTGTGTCATGTCCTTCCTGGCCATCAACACTATCACAATTGAACATATGTTCCGAATCACACATACACTCTTGAGATGCCTGATATTCCCGACTAAAAGCAGCAGTGTTTTCAAAATCCAAAGTACATCCCATATCTTCAGTGTATCCAACTGGACATGGATTTGGGGGATTGCAATATGCAGGTAAGCTAGCGTCTGTTTTGACTTGTGGTTTAACACGATGTGGGCCTTCACCGGCACCACCCGAGACATATTGATGTCCCCATAATGAACTATGTTGTAAATATTCCTGATCCCGTAATGATGGTGAATGATTATCATTGTCAAGCAATGAATCATAATCGAGTTGTTCTGCTTCTAAATCTTTGCGTGCCATTAAGGCAAGTTGATCGTCCATTGATGCTCCAGGTGAAAGGGAATCTATGTAGGAGTCTGCTGTATCAGCAAAATCATTACCCCTACGATCGACCAAATCACGGAAAAACATATCAGACAAAAAGTGGTCCTTCATTCCAGCCGATATATAACCGTAAGCAGATGACGATGTAATCACAAAGCTTACGGTTAAAATTATGAAAAGTTTTTTAGCTGATCCCATTTTCTGTCTCTTTATTTGGTTCTTTTTGATTATATCAATAATTAAATGTATGAAATCTAGAACAATATGGAAGAAAATTTAATACTACGTCATTTCATTTTCAAATGAAAATCAAAAAATATTCCATTTCTTACTTTTTAAGTACTTTCCATGTACTTTTTTATACCAAACAGGTATAAAAGTTACAAACTTAAACAAAAATCTCTTAAAATTCTATTAATTTAAACTTTTATCTTTAAAATTTTAATTTTAAATGAAATGAAAACTATTTAATGTAAAAGAATTGAGTATAAAAGTGAAGGATACTCTAACGTCACAAGTTTCTCTGATAAGCATGCGCCTTGAGATCCCACATTTAGGGCTACAGATAAACACAGATTTACCATATGACTTTTTTCTCGAAATATTGAATGAACTTGTTGCTACATATGATTTTATTCAATCAATGTGGAGACGTCTGGTTATTTTATGAAATTGGATGAACAAATAACCAGTCGTCTGCATTATGAATGTCAGTTATATTTCAAGTAAATTTAAGTAAATTTTTATTTAAAAATCTATAAATTCACGTTCAAACAAGCATTTACTAGATTTCTTGCATACAACTTCATCTTTAAAATGATCGAAATTTGAGACATCACCAGCACCTGAAATTTTTGGCACAAATGGTGCAGGAATTTCTTTGTTTAACATGGCAATCCATTTAGTTGACTTGAACCAAGAATGACCCTTGATGTCTTGAACACCGTTTTTAAGGTTGCCATAACGTCGCGTTATATCAGTTTGAAGTAAATTCGTGATCAAATTCTTGAGGTCTGAACTGAAGCCAGAAGTGAATTTGAATTTTCCTGCAACTGTTTTAAGAATTGTAAATGAAATGAGATTAAGATTAAAATTAAGAGAATTCTTACTAATTTTATCGAATAATGCCATTGGATCTGGATTGTTTGTATAGAACGGACTGTATCCGGCCATCATTTCATACAATAAAATTCTGTGAAATAAAAATTTAAATGATAAAATAAAATTTTTGATATGATGAATTAAATTTACCCAAAAGCCCACCAGTCCACAGCTTTTCCATATCCCTTACTTTGAATTATCTCAGGAGCCAAATATTCTGGCGTTCCACACAACGTATAAGTTCTTGTTTCGACTAACTTACAAAAACCGAAATCCGTTATCTTTAAATAACCCTTATCATCTATCATGATATTTTCTGGCTTGAGATCCCGATAAATGAGATTTAAGTGATGTAAGTATTCAAAGGCGAGTACAACTTGAGCACCATAAAATCGAGCATGAGACTCTGAAAATTTGCCGAATCTGCAATCAAAGAAAAAAAAAGGAAATGAATAAAAAAAATATTCTAATTAAAAAAAATGCGATAAAAGTTTACTTTCTTAGTAATGTGAACATTTCGCCTCCATTGACAAATGGCAACAGCAAATATAGTGTCGTATTGTCTTTAAATGCATTCTCAAGTGATACCAAAAATGGAAAGTTGATACATTGCAGTATGCGTTTCTCAAACAAGGTATGTGACAGTTGCTTATGTTTAATGACCTTTTCTTTTGACAGATATTTCATTGCAAAATACTTATTCGTATCCTTTTGTTTAACCAATTTCTATGAAATTTTTGGATTATGATATCAAATTAACTCAATTTAAACTTAAAATGTTAAATTTTACCACAACGCCAAATGCACCACTGCCTAACACTCGTATATCTTCATAGTCTTTTATTCTATCACTTGTTGATGGTTTATTTTCAGCCCATTTTCTATCAAAATCATTTTTTAACCGATTCAACACTTGTTTGTAATCGGATGCTGCTGAGAAATTCAACATAATTCACTTTTTTTTGCACCTTATTCTTTTTCCTTTCACAAAATAATTTTCTCTTTGATTTTATTTTAGTTTTTTCTGAGTTTTTTTTTATATAATCAACACATGTTTTGACACAAGGTGCTGTAATGACTAAGTTTAAAATAATAAAATACAAAATTGAAATCAAATGAAAAAAAAAGTAAATCATTTATATGTCACTTACTTTAGAAACGTACAAGTGCAAGCAAAATGTAACACAAAAACCAACAACAACAACGGACATGACTCAATTTTTTTTTTATGATAGATCAACATTAAATTGAGTCTATGTGTGGAAGTTCTATGCTAAATATCGAATGTACATTAAACAAGACGTTATCTATTTTTATTATTTTTTTTTATAAATATTTTTTTCTCGATACAAAACCTTAAATGTTGTCGAGTTATTGCTTGTTCTGAGAGTAAATCTCATTTAATATAAACGAATGTCGTTTTGTCAATTCAAAAATTGAATTTTTGCTGTGTGTTGTTTGTGCCTTGTAATATGTCGCGTGGTATATAAATTTAACAACAAACTAAAAAAAAACACCTTACTAGGTAGATTGAATTTTTATTATTGCAATATCTTTATGGGACAGATTGAGTGTATTTTTATAAGCAATTGCATAAAAATAATCGACTGTACAGCAGACATTCAGACAGCGAGCTATAGAAATAGAAATAAAATAGAAAACCAGTTTATTTATATCTCTTATTGAATGTTAAAATTTAATTTATTTATGTTTTTATTGTCATTATCATTTGTTAATTGTTCGGATGTGTGTTTCTGATTACTACCAGGTTTTTTTTTGTGAATAGAATTTGAAATTGCATTTATGATTGATGTGATTGAGAATTAATTGATTCAATTGCAACGTTTATTGATAAAATGAGAGAAATATGAGGGCTAAATTCTAGGTTTTCACGTGGAAAAGGGTAAGGAATCGAATTTCTTTTTTATTTAAGGTCCTGAAGTCAGAAAAAAATATTCAAATTTTGTTCGAACAACTCAGAATCTGATGTCCATTAAAATTCATAAACCTTTATTTTAATAATTTCTGATTACTTTCAATGTAAACTCATGTCAAATTGCGTTCAAAAAATTTATCTTCACTCTATAATCATTTCATAAATATGTTTATTAAATTTAACTTTATAATCCCTCATTATTCATCGATATTTTCCAAAACATATCAAAAATAATCAAAACTTGATTTTCAATGAATACTAAAATTTTGCCTTGCAAAAAAAACATCGCAAAAAGAAAAAAATATTACCATTTTATTTACATTCACAAATTACTTCCATATCAAATCACATAAAACGCAATTTATGTATGAAAAAAAAATAGAAAAATCAAACAAAATTTTCCGATAAACAATGACCGGCATCCATACACAAACAACAAATAAACAAACAAGAAAAAAAAATTGTACATTATTATAAAAACAAGAAGGATTGGATAATAATTTATAACTCTTTACTTTCGTAATAATGTGTGTGTGTGTGTGTTCGTTCAATTTCAATTTACAAGTTATAGCTAGTCAAAGTACATTTGTAGGGTTGTAGGCGCCACCGATACTAGTCAAAGTTAAAAATAACTTTTAAAATTTTTCTTTCATTTTTTATGTGTTATGTTTTTCTTGGATATGTAATTGTAGTTATAATGATAATAACGATAATGGTGCATTTTTATTTTTACATTAAAGAAAAAGAAAATTAAATGATTGAAATGCATTCATTTTAACAAAAATTTGCTCGAATTTATTCAATTTTCGCTTGAACGGACAATAAATTTCCATTTTTATTATTATTTATGAAATTTATCGAAAATTATCATTCACCTCACATAATAAAAATGATATTTACACAACAAAAAAAAACGTTTAAAAGCGTCATTCAATCGAAATAAAGCTCCATAAATATGTTTTTTTTTTTATTTTAATAATGTAATTCATCATAATGATAAAAAAAATGTACACGATAAAGTCAGATAATTACACATTTGAGGGAAATAAAATTATTATCTACTTAACGTCACATTTCACTGCATATAAGCACACACGGTCACACACACACACACACACAAGTCATATGGAAAATTTTTATCTCATTATTAACTGCTGAGCTTCTACACTAAACGAACATCGATTCATGTGTTTTTTTATTTTATAAGGTAAAACCCCAAAAAAATAAATAAAAATGAAAAAGAAACGTGTGCGTTTTTCTTTCACTGAAATGAGATAAAGATATAGTAAAAATTAAGGTTCTAAGCCAATTCAGTGATTATAATCATTCATTCAACATAATTATATAAGTCTATAAGACATCAGATGAAGAAGAAGAAGAAGATGAAATCATTTCCTTTCTTGTAAGATATCCAAACTTTATTTGCGTGGGTTTTCATATTTTCGTTTCATATTTTTTTTGTATAGTTATTGTTTTTTTTATTCATAATAATATTTTTGTACACACAAAAATATGTTTCTGATACAAGGAAAATACGCCTCCATTCCATATAAAAATAAATATCATGAATAGTTATAGAAAATAATTGATACAAACAAAATTCATTGAAATACAACAACTTCATAGTTTATTTTTTTTTTTTGATGTGTTCTATTTTTAGAATCAGCAGCAGCAGCAGTGGCAGCAGTAGAAGAAGCAACATTTTCCCCTTTTTTATGATTAATGGAGCTTGTTACTGCGCAAAAGTGGAAATTTTGTGTGGTAGTGGCAATAAATTAACATTATAATATCATAAAATTCACCCACACATTGTTATCCAGGCACCAAAGTAAAATAAAGAGACTTTGAAATTCATGTAGCATATCATGGTGAAATTTTATGAATGAAAATGCCGATGCCGGTTGTGTGTGTGTATGTGAAAAAATTTTATGCGGTTGTAACTGATTCAAGAAAAATATGTAAGGTAAATGAAATGTATATATGAACACATACACACACACACATAAACAGATACACAGATAGTATTGATGTGAATTTCATTTGCTCTTAATTGCATTTTTATGCTCTTTTAGTGAAGAGTATAAAAGTGAATTAAAGTGCATAAAGAGTATAAAAAAGGGCTTAGGTGTTGTAAGCTCTGTGACTTACAGGGATTACAAGACAAAAATTAGAGATACAATATGCTAATTGGGAACTGTCAGATGTTATCATCTGTTGTCAAGGTCAGTTCTTCATCAACTCGTTCACTTCGTTTCGAGACGTCAACATGGAAGGACGCACTAAAAGAATAAATAATAATAATCATAAAATATTGTAAGATTATACCTTTAATAAGAGAATGATTTGTAAATAAAGTAAAAGGAGTTTGAGAACCCAAAGAGACCCAAAGGAACATTATAGTGTAAGAAAATGTAAAAGAGGGTAAAGAAGAGTAAAAATCAGGAGCAACAAAATCCCCCTGTATTTTACGTTTTTGAGTAAAAAATCATGTTTTGTCGTAAGTTTTAGGCAAAAGTGTCTTGAAGCAAAGTTTTAGAGAAAATTTCAAGCTGAAATTTCGCTGAACTGACCAAATCAATATTTTATATATTAAGAGGCCACAAATGGAAAAATACAAGATTTTGAACCCATTTTTCAGTATAGCGATAAAGAAATCATATTTTCGTAAGCTTAGTATGTAAAATATCGACTTGGTCAGTTCAGCACAATTTCAGCTAGAAATATTCTCTATAACATTGTTTCAGGTCACTTTCAGCTAAAACTTACGAAAACATGATTTTATTGTTCAATATCAGATCAGATTTGTAGGGCGGCTATTAAGCCTGCACTCAGGCCATCAGTCGTTTGCAGAATATAGACTGATATCATCATTCGAGGGGAATTAGCTTTTATCCTATCACTCAAGCCGAAAAAAGGGAACATTAGAGATTCTAAAGTTTAATGGCCAGAGCGCGAATTGAACTGCCAACCTTAAGATTGATAGTTCAACACGCTAACCACTGCACCGTACAGTCCCAATTACTCAGAAACGTAAAAATTTGATTGAAATTTCCCATCGCCAGCTCATTTTGAAAAAAATAGAGGTTAATCATCAATCATTTTCATTCAATTCAAGTTATTTTTCCTCATAAATATTTCATTTTCAATTTAAAACCCAAATAATTTTCTCACTCAAATTTCATCCATATAATAAAATAAAAAAAAAACAAAAAACACATTCCGTGAATTAACCATAATCAGTCTCAATTCAATTATGTTTAATGTGTTTTTGACGTTTTTATGTTATCGCCTTGAATGGAAAAATAAGCTGTCATTCAAAGAATTCATAAAATCTAATAATAACTGAAAAAAATTCACTCAAATATTCACTGATTCAAAAATAAACGTAAATTAACTTTGATAAAATTTTCATTTTACCACCCACGTTTTCTAAATTTCCTGTTTTTTTTTTGTTGTTGTTGTTGTTGTTGCTTCACTTCATTATTTTCGTATCGCATTATT
>LN483372.1:938582-1130311 GCA_900002565.1 Culicoides sonorensis | reverse complement strand
AACCTCATCATATATGAAAAGGAGGATATGAAAAATAAAAACCAGTTGATATATCTCCATAATTCTGCTACTGTCGTGCCAACCTACGCTTTGAACTCTCAGTTTGAACGAAAAATAGCAGTAAAATGTGTTCTGCATACGAAATTCAACTGACAAAGGGGAAATCTTTGACGCACTCACTACATATCATACATGAAAATTAGACAAAAAAGAAAAATTGTTGAATCAACTCCTCCAACATGTATCCTTATCACATTTGACTGGTATGCTATGCTATGGAAAAAAAAAGTTATAGAATGAAAGATAATATGTTATGACGTTATTTTTGGATACAAATCGGCTTGTGTTCGTATATCTCACCATCTACTTGCCTCGTATAACTGTCTCGGACTACAAGTACGAATGAAAATTTCATTCAGCAAAATTGTGTGGGCGAATAGATGCGGGCGATGGTGGGGTAAAGGAATCAACGGTAATCTATAAAAGTTAAGGCGACAGAAGCATTTGCAGACATTCTGTTGAAATAAGTTCAAGTGATAACACTCAAAAAAAAAAATTAAAATTAAAAAAACAAATTTGAACAAAAATTAAAATAATTAAAAGAAAATCAAAGCGATTACATTTTTTTTAAATAAAACATAAAAATTGTGTGCCATTAAATTTCATACATGTAAATAATATTTTTAGTTTTCCATTCAAATTCATACAAAAATCACACTTCTTCATTTTTTTTGTTGAATGAAATCCTGAAAAAACTCGAGGACAATTTAACAGTGATCAATAAAAAGTTGGCAAAAGCTCAAATTAAAAAAAAAAAAATCTGTAAAATAAAACATTTTTCTGTGATTTTATATTTAAAAAATAAAAATTAATTATAATTAAAATAACTTTTCAACTACTTAATTCAGAGACTGATAAATTTTCTATAAGTACAAAGAGCAAAATTTGAATATTTTATTGGTAAGTTCCAAATTATTTTAATTTTTGTGCTATTAATAGCTTTTCCTTTAATAACCATAAAAAGAAGAAGAAGAACTATCAAAAAGCAACAAATCACACATACAAGAAATACTTGGAAAAAACTATCACGAAACATTCTAACAATAGAAAGACCGACCCACTGAATGTGACGTTAATATGTAGTTAGTTTTATTATTATAATAATAAACACAAAACTACTTTTTTTTTATTTTAACTGAAACATATTTTTAGGACGAAGGCGCGTTGTGTACAATTATAATGATAGTTTTTCGTTTCTTTTGTGTGTGTGTGTGTGTGTATGTGTGTGTACAGAAGCGAAGTTAAGTTCAAAAAAAGGGAAAAATAAAATAACATTATATCTAAAAATAGAACCAAGCTATTGTTCGGCACGTTTCTGTGCTTAACTTTTTACAGAATAACAACAACAACCAAAAAAACTGAAGAAAAATTTGTGTTGCCTTCGTATGTTTGGTACATTTTTTTTTGGGTATGTGTGGCATTTTTATAGTTTATTCCAAATTATACGCATATAAAACATATTGGGTGTCGAAGAAAATGTTATTTACTGTTGAATTGGATTGAATGGCAAATTTCACTAAAAATACGAATAAGAACACGTCTTGATGTCTGTTTGACGAATTCCATTGAAAAGAATTGACAGAAAATATTTTGTCTTATGATTCGTGGTTCCATTTCAAAATCTTATGTTTTTTTTTGTGACTATGTGTGTGTGTGTGTGTTGTATGTGTTTTTGAATTCTGATTCGAAAAGGTGAGAAGATTCTTCACCCTTTTTTGTGTTTATTTTTTTCGGTTGTTTTCTTAGACTTTCCATTTTTATTCATTTTCATTGAATTGCATATATTGTTAGAAAAAAAAATTCACTTATCCTAGATTTGGAGCTCAAATTTATTTTTGGAAGTTATTTTTTTTGCCTTCCCTTGAAACACATTTTTTACATAAATCATCAAATTTGTTTTAACAAAACATGATTTTTTTTCTTTCTCTCTCACTTAATTCACATTTAAATGCACCCACGCGGCTTTCACTTGAATCGGCTTTTGTACTCCTGGGATTAGCTAACATTACGCATATATTTGAATTTCAATTTGAAATGAGAGACATTTTCTTGTTACTAGAAGTCTTTTTCTTTGTAAAATGTTATTTTTTTTTAATGCTATTTCAAGTTTTTTTTCAAAGAACTGTCATTATGTAATTTTTCTTTTGCTCAAGATCAATTTGATATTAATTTTGAATAAAATTTCATCATGGTGAGTCTAGAACTTGCCTAATGTTGTACCATTTTTAATTTAACATATGCTAAATTTCAAATGTTTTGTTGAACAACATGCGATAATACATTTGTTGAGAGATTAAAACACCCACGCAAAATTGTCGAACAAAACATATTATAAAAAAAATGAAAATAGAAGCATTTTTGCTTCACTCGGGAATAATTAAGTGTAGGAAGTTTATTTCAAGGACTTGAAGATTAAAATGAATGTTTTCAATCATCCTATTTTTCTTATGTTGGATGTGAAAATTGATATTATGGAGGTGGATAATCGCTGAAGAAGGTTGGGATATGATTTTATCGCTTTTTTATTAGTTGAATCTCTTACAACAGGTCTAAGTGTCAATGAAAGATTCTATTTTTTCTGGTAATGACGACGCAATTCGTCAAATGTACACTGAAGGTTGAAAAGGCCCCGCAAACAACCCTGCATTGTATGCAAAAACTAAAACAGTTTCCAAAATGTTCGAATTTTTTATCCAAAGTAACAAAATTCGTTAAAAATTGCATTTAGACAATGACCTGCAAGCGTCAATCAAAGATGTCTTTCTCCCGCCATATCAATTTGTACTGCAGGGCGTTTTAAACTTAGAGTGTATCATCAAATTGATAGTCATATTGAATGGATTGACCTTTTTCGAATTCCCACTCCGAGATCAGCTTCAATTATATCGATTCTCATATACGCATGATGTGTAGACTGGAAAATGAATCTCAGCGATTTTTTCTTCAAATTGAAATAAAAATGCCCTTTAAAATAAAAATCATAAATTCCTTTTCCTTGAAATGCGCTCTAAATTCATTCAGCTGCTTCCCATTTTCAGTCTCATCTCATACCATCCTCGTAATATATTTATTTTTAAATTCAACAGACCCCTGTTGACTAAAATCACATTTAATCCTTATCAATATTTTAATAAATTGTAAATAAAATTTGATACAAAAATAACCACCACCACACAACTAGCCAAGGACACACACTATCATCTTAATTGACGTCAATTGTCTTATATTCCATTCTCTGTATTGTATTATTATTATTATTATTATTATTATGTTATGCTTAGCATTATATTGTAATAATAATATGTTTTTTTTTGTGCTACCATACGAACTATATACAATTTCAACGACGCAAGTCCTTTTTCCTCTTACTCCTCCATTTTTTGAACGGCAACAGTCACTACTATTAAAATTATACAAAGAGAAGAAAAAACTGTAAAGACATTTCTATTGTTTCTTATTATAAAAAAAAACACATAATGTTTTCTTTATTCCTCTTTACTCACTGTGTGTGATCTGTTCCTGTATGTATTCAGGAATTGCGTCAAACAATCATAATGACAAATATAATGAATGAAATTAGTTATAAAACACCAGACGTCAGCATTATTGATTTATTTCTTTTTATACTTGACAACAGGGATGAAAAATTGAAAACATTAAAATATGATTGTATGTTAAAAGTCACGCAATAACCCAATTTCATATTTTTTTTTTTATGTAATTGCAGAAATATTTTACACAGAAAAAATGCAGACAATTCTTTCGGTACTCTTGTTATTAGGCTTAGTAACACCTGAATTTTGTTTCGCTTATACGTATCCAATTTTCGGAACTAAACGATTCCAACGTGGACAACCGCCACAATATCAAATGGCACCATCACTACCGGTACAATATCAATATCAAGCGCCACCACAACAATATTATTCGGGACCCGACATGTACGATTCGGAATTTTATTATCAGCAACCGCGACGTGAAAGTGGCAATTATTTCGGCATGCCAACATATCATGGCGAATATAAACCAACGCCATACTATTATGCACATGGGCCAAGTTATAGTTATACTGATGAGCGGGATGTCAATTCAAATCCAATGGATGATTTGCATGAGGAGATGTTACAGGAAGATGCCATTGATCGAGGCGAATATGGACCAGTTGGTGAGTTGTATTTTCATTTTATTTTATTATTTTACAAAAACTTTACCTGATTTCAATGAAAATGATTAACTTGATATATTTTACATTTCTTTTAATTGTTAATTAGGTCAAGAAATCTGGTATGAATCACCTGGACACTCATCAGATTCCCTTGCAAAAGCAAACGCCGCCTTCTTACACAATTTGATGCTCTACCAAAAACAATTCGGTGGTCCCAAAATGCAAGGAATCAAAGACTTTGATATCCCATCCACTAACAGTAATAACAATCCTAGTAGTAGCAATTACGAGTATGATTACGATGAACATGGTATTTCCGATTGGTACGATACACCTTCAAGTCCCTCAGAACATCAACAATCTTATCATAAAAACGTAATTTCACCGTCATCATCATCGTCATTGTATAACGACGATGACACAGATGAGTTAAGTAACGATAAGGAAGTAAAAGAATTGAAAGCTCTTGTAAATAAACACAGAAAGGAACATGATTCGCTCTATGCAAATAGTGATTGGAATCAAAATGCTGCATATTCACCGGCCGAATATGACGATCCTGAGTATGAGGATGCTTGGATTAACTGGGATAGTAAACGTAGTACAGCTCCTAAGAAAGTCTTGCCAAAAAGTGGTAAGAAACCAACACAATTAGATAGCAAGAAAAAACAATTAGATAAAGTGAGTGTGAGTAAAATCCAAATTACAACACAAAAACCTGTTGTTAGTGATAAAACATCCAAATCAAATGGAGTGAATGGCCAAAAGGAAGTTGTCTTGCCGAGACCAGCATCACCAGTGAAACATCCCTTCCAGACACCACCATTCAACAGTAATTTACCACTCTCACAGCCACAAATCATGGAGGCCAAGAAACAATTGAGCTCACAAAAGCCACACTCATCCGGAGCAATCTATGATACCATCAAACAAATTTTGAGAATGGAACAAAACCTAGATAAGGTAAGTCTATGACACACTTATGCTTGATTAATAATCATCCATATATATCTAATTAGCAATTCCCCGAAGTGAAAAGTTTACTCATTCATTAGCTATTCTAGTGTATAATGTAATTTGATTGAATTTGACATGTCACACGAAAAAAAAATGAACTTAACCAAACATAATAAAAAATTACAGTACACACTTGTAGCAAAAGATATCATTTTCCCATTCATAAAATAAATTTCGTTTCATTCATTCATTAAATTAAAATGAAAATGAAAAAAAAGTAAAATGAAATGAAATTTCCAACATATTCACACAAAAAATACGCAGTCGTGCGTATAATAAGCAAACACTTTGATATTTAATACAATCTCGGGTTCTCCTTACACAAAACATACACACAAAACAATGGATTTTCTAGTTTTCTGTAAGAATATGCATTGAAGGGACTGGAATCAAATCATAATCTGAAGTGGAATCGTCCAACTTTGCCTATGAATGAGCCTTATCTATTTGACTCACATGTACGAAAAATGTACAGATTTTTGCCAATACACATGTATGTGAGTCAATGAATGATATGATAATATTTTATGAATGAAATGAATTTATAGTAGTGGGAGTGTGACAATGACGACACATTTTTTGCCTAGATTAAAGTGTTTTTCATGGGATTTTATGATTTTACATGAAATTCAATGCAAATCCATGGTATTTCCCATTTAATGTGTAATTTTCCTGAAAATCATGATTTTAACATTATATTTATTTTTCAATTTATTTGTAGGAACAGCAACACGTCCAACAAAAACGATATGTCTCAAATGAAGGTTCATTAGTGCATGAGCTGAACGGCCTAAAACGACATGCAGCGTAAGTCAATTTAGTTATGAATTCAAATTTCGATTCAAAATATTATTTATAAGTAAATTTATTTTCAAATTAATGAATTTCATTTAAAACTATTCGATTTTTTAATGATATCTCTTATTGTAACATAAATTTAGTACAGTCGAGTCTCCATTTAATGAAAAATTAGCTATACAAAATGATTCTATGTAATGAGACAAGTCAGTTTCCATGGAAATACAGTTTCTATAGATACTGACTTTTCATTACATAGAATCATTACGTACAGCTTATTTTTCACTACATGGATACTTGACTGTATTTTTTTTTTTAAATACAAAGGAACAAAAAAAATTTAGTTAAGATTTTATTATTATTAAAATGAAAAAAAAAAAATAGAATTTCCTTCACTGGTTGAGACTGAATATTTTATTAAATATTAAAATATAAACAAACAAAAAATGGAGAAACTAATGACTCACATCTTCTTAATGACAAATGAAAAACACATAACATTGTAAATAGTAGCTGCTTGTAAATACTTTTTGTGCAGAGTTTTTTCAATAATCTTCATAAAAAAAATTACACAAAAAAAACTAAGATTTTACTAAAATTATACATTAAACTGTAAATATTGCGATAAATTTGATTTATTATACAAATTTAAATTTAAAAGTCAACGATTTTTACTCAAATCAAACATTTGAAGAATCAATTCCATTAAAAATTAAATGTGTAAATAACCCTTCAAAAATATTTCAGTGTGAAAAATTATGTTCAATTCAAAATAATTTCATTTACATTCATGATGATGGCTTTTAAGACGATTGTGATCGTAATTGTAAGGGATCATCATGAAAAAATTTCCTTGAATTTCCTTTAAAACATTAAATTTAACAGATTTTTGTGTAATTAATTTCAAATAAAATAAAAATGATGTAGTCGCAAAAAAACAATATCTAATAGGGATATTTTGGAACCATATCTTCCTATTAGTGGTATTTTCCCGATTCCATCAAACACGTTTTGCTTCAATCTCTTTCATGCAGCTTTCAATTGAAGTCTGAGAGAGATTGGACCAATTTTAATCGGAATTTAATTTTATTTTTTTGTAAAGTAACATTTAAAAGTAAAAACATTAAAATTAAAAAAATATTTTGAATATAAATTTTGGGATAGCTGTTCATTTGCACAAATGATGTCACAAATAAAATTCAAATTGTCTCAATTGAATAAAAATAAAATAAAATAAATATATTTTTTTAACAACTCAAATTAAATTTGATCCTTTCAAAAAGTACTTTAGAGATTCAAAATCCTGCTGAAATGAGCTCTAAAGTGATTTTAAGATGATCAAAAATAATTTCACACTTTCACAATGACAATGAATGACGAATTGTCGAGCTAAATTCAATTGATTTTGGCTTGATATTAACTCGATACAATAATTAGGAAATAAGGATGGCTTTAAATACATTTTTTAAAATAACACACTGAAAGCATATTAAAATATAAAAACAATATTCTTCATTTTTTCGCGCATAATTCATATGTACAAATTTTTTAAAATTAAATTAAATAAAAAATGCTTTTTTCATATAATCGCAAAATTAAATTAAATTAAACTTGAAACAAAATCAAAGAATTTATCAATTAATTTAATTAATTAAAAGGAAAAAATATCTTCCATTACATTAAAATTAATGTTTTGTTATTTTGTCAAAATTTAATCAAATTTCCGTTAAGCAAATTCTCATATGTGTTTGTGTGTGTGTGTGTGCGATATTAATTGAACAACCTTTAATATTATTTTTATAAAAATTATACGAATTTAACATCAACTCGTAGATTTTAAACATAAAATAAAAAAACATTTAACTTGTTAACCGTACCGTACCTTGCTCGAATAAAACAAAACTCTTCAAAATGAAAAAAAATAATTATTAAAGGAAGTTACTTTACATATCCCATATATACAACATCCTTTGAGAATTATCCTTTAACGTGACCACCTAAAATTTTTTCTTACATTTTTTCAATTAAAATTAGTAAAAAAAAATTAATATAAAAAAGTAACATTAAAAATAAATTAAAAACAATGAGATAAAACTACGACAATGACTGATATATTTATTGAATTATATTTATATTGTAAAAGTAAAAAATTATTAACAAAAAAAATTATAGAATTGTATACAGGATATAAAAAGATAAAAAAAAATTACTAACATGATTGTTATATACACTATAATTATATAACTTTTAATTAAAAGAAGATTAAAAATAACAAAAAATATCACATTATATTATATATTTAATAAAAAAAAAATAAAAAGTAACATCTTAACAATTTGAATTATATAACATTAAAAGGATGGAATTGTATATCAATGTGCAAATTATGAAAACAAAATATGAATAAATTATTACATAACATGAAAGTTGAAGCAAAAAAAAATACTTTTTAATTTTATTTTCAATTTAATAGGAATTTGAAATCAAAGGTGAGTATTGATTTAGTGTCCTTCTTTCAAAGGATTCTGAAGACTTTTACTTCAGTGATCAAGTGAAACAAGAATGAATAGAGTAAGTATTCAATGATTCAAGTAAACAGAGGCCTCTTTAGAACCATGATGGAGTGAGTGTTGACAGTGACAAATTCATGGTCATATGGGCAATCAGACAAAGATCAGTTAAGTTTAGTGTAAATTTTAAAGAAAATCATACAGAATATCAGGGCCGTTAATAATTCTCAATCCGCCTTTGAGTACTGCAAATAACACAAGGCAAGGAAGCTTTAATTAACAAAATTTTATTTATCCGCATTTTGCACCTTTAACTCTTTGTGGTCCAAGTTTTAACCGTTAGGAATTTTTAAAAAATTTTGTTCTAGAAGTTGTAGATTAAGTGAAAATAAAAAACTTTTATTTAGAAGAAAAAATTGAGTTTGATAGAAAAATTTTACAGGAGAGGCAAATGAAAATACGTGTAAGGCCCATACAAATTCGTACAAAAACGCTGTACGTAAATAGAAGACTAAATAGATGATTTGCATGATATTTTTATTCAAAAATCTTAGATTTAAAATATTTCTTAGAATTTTTTGTTGGAATCGTTTACTTCTTTTTTCTGGTTTCTAAATATCTAAGTTGCAAATAATTTCCAGTAAATTTTTATGAAAAATTTTACGATTTAAGTGATGGTACACATATGTACCACGGAACGTCAAAGAGTTAAAGCAGAACGAACACTGAACGATTTTAGACCAGGTTAGGTCATTAGCAGAAATTTTTTCAAATTTTTTTAAAACTCTGATCAGAGAATAGGAATTTTTGGATAAGAAAATGCTCACTTAACAAGATTTCACTCGGTCTAGCATCTCACAGTGGGTTATTTCGAATTCGCTTCATTTAAAGTTGCTTTCGAGTTAAAATAAATACGACTATTCAATTCATACTAGGACAAACTTAGGGTCTTAGACCAATCTCGCTCACATATCAATCACTCAAATCGATGAAAAATATTGACAGTATAAATTGTAGGTCCTACGTGGTTGATGATGATGATGATTATAAGCGGGTATGCCCACCTCAGCCACTTAGCGCTAGGCTTTTTATGGGCTGTCTTGTGACTTACCCAAGATTAAATTCACTTTTCACAATTGAAATTCCTTCAAACTTTCCAAAAACTGATAATATATTCTACTTCAAGTCTTTTGATCAGATCAACCACTCTTCCGCCCACCAAATGTAAACCACCTAAAAAGTGATGCTAAATCGACTATCCCTGTGAATGCAGATCATCCACCGAGAACAATATCAAAACTATCAACGTAAACGTTGACGCAATAACAACAAGTGCTTGACCCGTATTCTGGATCTCGCACAAACTACCCACCTTCTTTTCAGAGAGAATCCAATCAGAAGGCAGAATTGAATACACTGTGATAAACACAGGATAAAAACATTTACTATAAATAGTAGGGACAGAGAAGTAAAAATAACTTACCCAACTCTGGTTCGAAGACTCAGGACAAGCCTTTTTTACCACTTTCACGCAATAAAATCGATCGATTAATTGCTGAAAAGTAGCAAAAAGTCAGGAGCAATGATATTTGCCAACTTTCCTTGCTTACAGTTGCACGTGGTTATACCGTAGATAAAAGGCGCTTGCAATGAAACTCCGGCTGACGTAGTAAAAACACAATAGAACTAATGGATCCGCGTTGGAGCTTGTTCATATCTAATCTAATTTACAGTTAAAAGTAAAATGAGAAATTTTAAAGAAATTGTCAAAGTTATCATCTTGAGATAGCCGAATCGCTCGTTTTTTTCTTTGAGAGTATACACCACAAAATTAAAGACTGGAAAAATATCTTCAGAGTATCATTTCGCTGTATCATGTCAATTTTTCGCCTTATATAATTCAAAAATAAAGATAAAATTCATTTTACCTGTTCTGGATCATAAAAAACCATTTCGAAGTGTTCCTTTTTCCACATCAAATATACTTCCGTTTCAACAGTTCCTTAAAATACCTTTTTTACTTTTCTACCAATCAGTAAGAGAGAATGAGACACAAAATTAATCAAAACAAACGGAAATTAAAATTAAATAAAAAATATTACCCGGACAAAATAAACAATAACAATTATTTGCACGTTTCTAACTCATACTTTTATATAAAATTATGGTAAAATAACAATTTTTCATGGGAATCAATTTTTATTTAGGTCGAAAAACAAGGTTGAATGAACTACTTGAGCTACACAGGACCTATGTAACACACAAAAATGGTATATAATGAAAAAAACGATCCATAATTGATGTCCTAGTTATTTCCTACCTTTTTGCTATCTAGAATTTTAATACATACAACGAAATGAGTCTACCATGACAAGCACTTTATACAAGTACAAATAACAGATTGTGTTTAAAAAAATAATTATATTATTTAGCATTTCAGTGAATTTTAACCTGATTCATTAAATTCATTATAATTTTGCATTCTAGTAGGAAATTCTTCGAAAAATACTCATTTCAGACGAGCTAATACCAAAAAAAAACAAACAATTCATTGGAAATATCAATAATTAGTTGAGTGATTTAAACCCACACGCGTCACAATTAATTTAATATTTAACAAGAATTTTCCTTGGAAAAATAATAAAAATAAAATAAATTTAATGACATCAATGATCATCTTTGCCATTATTATTATTTTAATATTAATATTATTGTAGAAAAAAGTTTTATTTGACCTAATTCACGATTGATTAGATTTTAAAAGCAATTGTCCTACTTTCATTTATCATTATTATAATCATATTGCTTCTGTCCAATAAATAATTCCTTGTCCAGTCCATTGCATTAATTTGATTATGTTCATTTTTATATTTACTCACATCTCACTTTCTACTGATCTTGTTGTTGGCATAAAATTATTAGATTAAAGTGCAATGTTGGAGTAAAATTTTTGTATAGAAACGGTTTCCCTGGCATTCTCATTTCATTTTATGACCTATTTTTGACAAAATAGAGCAACGACCTATTTTTCATGTTTATGCACACACACAGTTTAAATTTCTCTCTCTTTAAAATTGTAGAAGAATAATAATGATGTGGTGCAACGTGAGCCTGGTTATTTTTTTTTTTGTTGTTCGTTGAATACAAAATATTGCATAATATGCACATGAATTGTTTTCACTTTAAACTAGGAAGTAACCTAATTTCCAGACAAGTAGTGTTTTATTTTTTTCCCATATTTCACGTTGTTGTGTGATTTTTTTTTATATTCATGGGATTTTCCTGTTATCCATGATTTGTGTTTATTTAATATTGATGAAAATTTATTGAGAACGTGACATATGAAAAATGGAAAATTTATTTCTTGTTAAGAATAAGTTTAATTAACTTTTTTTATTGCACGTTATTGATACGGTTAGCATGTGAATTGACGTAAAATGTGAAAAAAAAGATCTCTTAGATCTTTGAAAACTCATTCTAACCGATGTCTATGGTTAAACATGAAGGATTTTGCAAAATTTTACCTCATTATCTCAAATTTCAATCCGAATGAAAATCAGAAATTTTGAAACTTGCAACGTTATTCAAAGAAGTTGTCTTAAATATGATTTTTTTTCTCGAATCACATTTAAAAAAAATGAGAAATACTAACCACTGAGCGGTTTAGAAAACTGCATTTCCATGGGACCCATTTCATTGAAAATAATTAAGTTTTACCTATAAAAAACCGCCATTTTGAACCTTTTGAGCTTCTGACCTTTTCAGGCTCTGGAAGCTCTGGAGGCTATTCTCAAGGCTACAAGGGCACCACCGCAGTCTCAAAGAGTCCTATTGTGGTCTCAAGGCTAATGAGTTCATTTAAATAAGCTACTGCATTCAATAAAACCAATCGGCAATTTTTCAAAATTTTTAACCGTTTTTTAACGGTTTTCAGGCTCTGGAGCCCCATCCATGAACCCAATCTCAAAACTTCTGAGCTTAAATTCATCCTTATGACCTCCTATCTAACAAAAAACCTGACCTCTCTCCTATGGACCATTCCGGAGCTATTAAAATAAATGTGGGACAGACTGACGACGGACAAACCGAAAACTTTCACGCAATATTTTATCAGTCACTTGGACTTAATCGATGGGAACAAAAAATTTCAGAATACATGAGATTAAGGTGTGATAATCAGCAATCAACGATGGCAATTCGCACTGATTTTAGTAAAAATAACCTAAAATTCTAATAAGTTCATGTTTTTTTAACATATTACAATCACATATATTTTTCTCTATTTTCCATTAATTGTTGATCCTGAGGCGTAAATTTGCTGATTGAAACATCAAACAAACCCATTTTTATCATGAAATATATAAAAATTCCATTTAAAACTTTTTTTTTTCAATTGATATTTGTTTCCAGGCACTCGGTATCTGGTTCAAACCCACACAAAATTTCCTTAATTGCCTTGGTCTAGATTCAAAATTACAGATAAAATTATTATTATAAAAAAACATTGAAAATGACTCGAAACAAAAGCTAATTTTAATCGCACTCTCAATAAAATACAAAGAAAAAACTTATTTTTCCAAGGTAGCAACAATAAATGTGTCGTATCAATTTCAAGAAAAATATAAAATTTGATTCCTCTTCACTTTATTTTGTTAACAAACGATGATTTGTCAATGAAATATTTTGCGAGTAAAATGGGAAAGATACCTTGCAAAGATGTATAAATTTCAACCTTCATATTTCCTTTTTATTTTTTAGGACAAATTGAGACGATCGTATCATTTATCACTTAATATGGGGATGATACACTTCTCCGGAGATAACATGAAAACCGTTAAGATATTATTATTATTATTCTGTGTGTGTGCATTTTCGAATTTGCACAGCACAGTAGCAAATTTAACACCCACACAATTTCCCTCCGCCCACTCAAACGAAATATTTTGTTGCACACTGTTAAAATGGCTGTAGATGTTCATACAAAATTATGCTGAAAAATAAGAGCAACAAGGCCGCAACATTGTTATAAACCTGTTTCACCAGAAATTGAAGGTAAATTTCATTGAAATTCCTTGTATTTTCATCATTTTACATGAAATTTTACTTTACAGTGTTGTACAAATGAAAATTACGTTTAACCATAGGAATCATTTGTAGAAAATTGAACATGAACAAAACACGAACTCAGAAGCAGAAGGATGAATTCGAAATGTATACAAGCAAAAGTAAAACATAATATTTATTTTAACACCCACACACATGACAAAATTTTATTTCTTATTTTTTTTTCTTTTGCTTTAGTTGGGATTTTGTTCATAAAAACATAAAAAGTCAATTGATGCCTTCTTAACTTCGATATATCTACACAGATAAAATTTGAAGGGAAAAAGATCTTGTATTGTTAAAATAAATTTAAAATAATTTAATTTTCGTTTGATCCGATTTCAAAAAAATGTATGAATTCATAAAATATTTTTGCATGAGGGCGTATAATGCCAATTATGATTTTTTCCCGGACAACAGAATGTTAAAAAGAGTTAAAATAATATAATTTTCTGATAATTGGAGATAAAAATATTTTTACCTCTCATGGCATAGACATGAGAACGCCCACATTCAAAATAATATTTGATGAAGCCAATGGCCGACAGCAAAATTTGTGCCACGATATATTAGAAGGAAAATCAAAGAAGGTGAGTATTTTTTTTTGTATGAAATGCATTTGAATAAGCCCAGTTAAGACAATTCGTGAGCCTTTCGTCTAAGGCTTAGCTAAAGGATTTAAATGAAAACGGTCGATGTGGAACAATTCCAATGAATTGGTGCCAGAATTCGTAAAAATCGAAATTTCTCACTCCTTTTTAACAAAATTGAATGGAAATTACTCAATTTTGACTGAAATTTTTGACCAATTCCCATCAATTCATTGTCTGAATTGTGATTACACATCAAAATATGAGGATTGAAGTTAAATTAGACCATTTGCTGAAAAATTCAGACACTTTGAAATTTAAATAAACTTCAATGACGCACCCCAAGCTGATGCACAGCAAGCTTCAAGATTTCAAATTACGTCAATTTGATGTAGATCCATATTTTATTTTATTAAATTAATATTTCTTATTATTTTTATTTTCATGATACGAAGAAAAAAAAATAAATAATATATTGACATAACAACTTCAAATCCAGAAAAAGCGATTATCAAATAATAAAATTCTTTTTCCTTCCAAATAAAATTGATACAAACAAATTTACTCAGCATGATATTTTATGTACATTTTCTTAGAAAAATGCAGTGATACAGACATTTTGTATTAAGTCAGTCTGAGATTATGAGCCTGATGGTCCATTACAAGTAAGGGCGGACAGAGGAGCTCATCAGGATCTAATCACCCTCTTTTGTTATGTTTTCCGATTGGGGTTCGCCTTTGGGCTCCTGAAATGCACTTTTCTGATCATTCATGTTATTCTGCTATGCGATTGAAGCTTATTATTATAATTTTTTATCAGTGAATAACATTTATCTATTCATAATGCTCATAATGTAATTGTGTCTGTCGATTATATGATTAAATGTTTTGAAAGAAAAACAGAGATGTCAATCAAACACAAATTTCTTCTCAAATTATGTAATTGAAAGTTTTTTATGCAATTTTATGTGACTTTCTATCATTTTCTAAATGATACAACGCCCTTCCACATTGATAAACGGGATGGTAACTGAGAATTTGCATTTTACAACGAATTGCGAGATAAACCAGGAAATGCTTACTCTCGTGATTGAATTCAACAGAAATATCACTTTATCAATTTGAAAAGGAAATTTCTAGTTGAGTTCAATGTAAAACAAATGTTAAATGTTTCCAGTCATTCAATTAAGTGAAACGCATTAAGCAAGAACTCAAAATGTCTAGAAATTTCACTGACGACCAATTATATTTATTTGATTCAATGTCCGTCAACAAAACAAGGACCGATGGCTGGCGAACTGGTTTCATCAGTATTTCAGCTATCATAGGTCTTGTGATGGTTTTTGGAAATGGACTTGCTTTGATTTTGTTCATGAAAGTACGAAACCAACTCAAAATTCCATATAAATTCATCGTATCGATGGGTGTCAACGATTTTTTGATTGGTTGTATCACAATTCCAATCATAATTTATAGATTCGAAGCTCGGATAAGTGGAGATATGGAAAATTGTGGCATTGTTTTGGCCTTACTTGTTCGAAGCTATAAAACTGGTCTGTTTTGTACAACTGCATCAACTTTCGATCGGTTCTGGGCGATTGTATTTCCGGTTCATTATCAAAATAATATGACACATCGAATGGCAAATAGTGAGATTTTTCTTTCATTTTAGATAAATTGTTTATATTTTTCTGTAAATTTTTCAGTCATAATCGCACTTTGTTGGATAATTCCATGTGGCATGAGTGTAATTTTAATTTTCACAAAACCAGATCAACCAATCAATGGCCTCCTTTGTACTGTGAGTGAACTTGTTGTTCCAAAACCATTATTAATTACATTAATGGTGTCCGATGCACTTAATTTACTCACAATTATTATATTATATTGTTACGTTCAACGTTCACTCTTCAAATTATTCAAAATTAAAGGTATTAAGGGATTTTCCCAATCTGTACTTAGAGAATTTACAGGAAAAGGCAATAAAAAAGCTGCAACACTATCGAAATTCGTTATTCGTGAACTTAAACCAACACTATTGATCTTAATGATTGTTACACTTTCGATCCTGGCATTTGTTCCTCACATCATAGGTGTTATCATCATAAGCTGGTATCCAAAATCTTTCAACTTACATTCAAGACATATCATCAACCTCGCTTTGACACTCAATTCTGCAATTAATCCATTTTTATATGCATTCAATATAAAGGACATTAAAAACGAAGCACTTAAATTGAACATGAGTCTACCGCTTAGAACTACATCAAGCAAGAATGATCAATCATCTGTTAATTGAATTGAAATTTTTTTATAAAACTTATTAATTTAATATCAAGAAAGTTTTGTTTCTTAATTCAGCTAATTTTTACAATGCAGAAGAAGAAACATTAAAATTAAAAAACTTTTTTGCAAAAATTATAATAATTTTATCCCTTTACTGCCTCAAGTAGTTTTTAGAGCATCACTAGTTTCGGAATGATCCATCGGATTGAGGTCTATTTTTGTAGGATAAAGAAGCTCATAAGGACGAAAATAAACTATGATTAAAAGCTCTGAGATGGGGCTTAGGTTTTGTACTCCAGAGCCTCCAAAGCAAGAAAACGGGCTAAAATTGCCAATGTTTTTGTTCGACAGAGGAAATCATGAGGAAGAACTTAAGCTCACTAGGCTTGAGTTTAGACTCAAGGATTGGAAAATTTCAAGGTCAAGTTACTTTATTTTTGTACATGTCACAGTTTTGTTCGTAAAATTTAAATTGCTCGTCCATTTTGAGTTAGAAAATGAAACCAGGTGATAGTGAAAAAATAATTATGAAAATTAAATTACTTGTTGATAATGAAAATTACTTGTACAATGTTGATAAAGTACTAATTCTTTTTAAAACCATTCCAAGAAAGGACAAGTATTTGGAACACGCTGTTATTTTATATCACTTTCACTTTAGTTATTCATAGCATCTCACGATGCTTGAACGCGTTTCTTTATCAAAGTGTATAATTTTCATATCTAGACAGACGTTGTCCAGACAGTAAATAGAAATTCCAGAAATATTGTGACTCGTTTCCTCTGCTAGTGATAAATTATTATTATATAAGAACTTGCTACAGCTAAATAACAACAAATAAAAAGTAAAAGTATAATTTGCAATTAAAATAGAACTGCTTCACGATTCACAAGATAAACAAAAAAAATATGTCCTTGCATAATTCAACTGAAGATGAAAAAATATTATTGGAACTTATGTCCGTTAACAACATCAAGGATTCATGGCGATATGCTTACATTACTATCGCTGTTATCATGTCATTCATTATGATTTTTGGAAATGGAATCGCCCTAATTTTGTTTTACCAAGAACGAAAAGTCCTCAAAATTTCACACAAGTTCATCATTTCCATGGCATTTGATGACTTTTTAACTGGATGCATAACGGTTCCCTTGATCATTTACAGACTCGAGGCACGAATTACCGGTAATACAACTGAATGTGTGATTGTCCTGGCAATATTAGCTACAAGTTATCAAGTTTCAATGTACATCACAACGGCATCGACCATTGATCGGTTTTGGGCAATTGTTTTTCCAATTCACTATCGCAATAATATCACACATAAAAAAGCTAACGGTGAGTAAATTTGAAAAATAAATAGAAAAGCCGTTTAATTATAATTAAATCTTATAAAAATTTCAGTTATCATCTTACTTTCATGGATATTGCCGTGTTTTCTGGGATTGATTCATGTCAATACATACTTGACCCCAGAGAATAAAGAAATTGCCTGTTTTATGAGTAATTATGTGATTGCAAAACCATTATTAGTCATTT
Organism: Culicoides sonorensis; assembly: GCA_900002565.1. Lineage (NCBI taxonomy): Eukaryota > Metazoa > Arthropoda > Insecta > Diptera > Ceratopogonidae > Culicoides > Culicoides sonorensis. Next base: position 1,112,239 of record LN483372.1, on the reverse strand, counting down.
ATATGTGTTCAACGGCTGTTAATTTAGTTACAATTGTGGTTTTGTATCTCTTCATTCAACGATCTATCAAAATATTTTTCCGGAATAGAGGTCCTCAAGGATATTTTTCACAGTGTTATCATGTTTTGACAAAAACGAATATCGAAGGAAATGCAGAGAAAGAGGACAATTCGTCAAAATTATTGAATCGTGAAATTCGACGAACGATTTTGGTTCTCATGATTGTGACCTGTTCGGTAATTTCCTTTTTACCACATGTGACCAGTGTTGTCATTGTTGGAATATACCCGAAATGGTTTAAAATGGAAACACGACTTTTGATAAATCTTGGTTTGACTCTGAACTCAGCACTCAATCCGATCTTGTATGCATACAACATTGACATCATACGAGAAAAAGCTCGAAATTACACAAGTAAGCTGATTCATAAAGTCCCATCAACTAAAGATAATTTAAATTTGACATGAACTAATCAATGAGAGGCTTCTTATCAAAAATTACAGAGACAACCAACAGAAATTATGTTACGATTTCCTTTGTAACTGATACTGTTTAATTATATAAAGAAATAAAACAACTCCTTTAATGTAAGTATTAATTTTATAGTCAGTGAAATAAGTCTTAAGAGAAAAATAAAATGTCAATACAAAATTTAACTGAAGATGAAAAATATTTGTTAGATACCATGTCCGTTTGCAACATTAACGAAGCGTAGCGAGTTGCTTACATTACCGTTGCTGTAATCTTAGCTCTTTTTATGGTTCTGGGAAATGGAGTTGCCTTGTTCTTTTTTATCCAAGAACGAAGAGTCCTTAAAATAACTCATAAATTCATCATTTCAATGGCGTTTAACGACTTTTTAACTGGATGCATAACAGTTCCATTGATAATTTACAGACTCGAGGCACGAATAAACGGTCAATCGCCTCAATGTGCAAGTGTCCTAGCAATATTAGCTACAAGTTATCAAGTCTCATTGTACATCACAACGGCATCAACGATCGATCGTTTCTGGGCCATTGTTTATCCAGTCAATTATCGCAATAATATGACACATGAAAAAGCTAACTGTGAGTAATTTTTTGCGGGAAATATTATTACTCATAATTTAATCTTGCAGTTATCATCTTACTTTCCTGGGCCATTCCATGTTTCCTTGGTTCAATTCACATCCTTACAAATGTCAGACCAGACTATGAGGAAATCGCCTGTTTTATGAGTAAATATGTGATTGCAAAACCGTTATTGGATGTCTTTATGACATCAACTGCAATCAATTTAATTCTGATTATCGTTCTTTACTCTTTTATTCAACGATCTCTTTGTAATTTTTTTAAAAGTAAAGGTCCAAAAGGATATTTTGCTCAAGCTCATCATATTTTCAGACATAAATTTGACAAAAACGAATTAAAAACCATGGGTCATGAAGAAAAAAAGATGGCCCGTGAAATGAGAGGAACAATTTTGGTTCTGATGATTGTGACTGGTTCTGTTATTTCATTTTTGCCACATCTCATATCTGTTGTCGTTAATCAAATTAACCCGAGATCATTTCAAATGGAAGCGAGACTTTGGATAAATCTTGCATTGACATTCAATTCAGCCTTCAATCCAATTTTATATGCATTCAACATAAGTTTTATACGAGAAAGGGCAAAAAATTACAGAAACACCCTGATTGCAAAAAATTTATCACCGAAAGAAATTCAATGTTTCCCTAGTTCTAGTGCAATTGAAGATGAGTCATCATTCAATGAGATATACAAAAAATGAATTTTCCTTTTTTTGCATTGCAACAGTCAATTTTCGCCTTATTCGCCTACATGTGTCCACATAATTTAATTTTTTTGTTCAATAAAAAATTTCTTTTTTTCACGAATAATTAAAAAGACAGTTTTATTCACTTGTTCTTTAAGAATAAATCTTTGGAAACATCGCGACACGTGACTCTGAATCCACATTTTCTTTTATTGTAAGATTTTTTTTTTGTAATAGATACCTTTTGTTGTCGGAAAACTAATCAAAAATGTATAAAAAAAATGAATTAAAAAAGTGTATTCTCAAATGAAAACGATGCCAATTATCGTCCCTTTTATGTGATTTATGGACAGGCAAGTTACAAAAGCGCATTTATTTTTATGATAGCACAAAACAAGAGTTGAATGTAACTTAATATGAAATGAAATGAAAAATAAAATATTTTATTCAAAAAAAAACTAATACCGTGAAATGGTCTGAGATTGGCCGCGCAACCTGAGATTGGCCACCCATTTTTAATTAGAATGCTCCATATTTTTAAAATAGTGTTTATCATTTTGATGTAGACATATCTTGAACTGATCATACATGTTTTTAAATAATAAAAAAGTCTCGTAGTTTAGCCTAAAATAGGGTGGCCAATCTCACGACTGGTGGCCATTCTCAGACCATTTCCCGGTATTTATTCTCTTCCTTTATTTTATTTTTTTTGTATTATTCTAGAACTACGATAGCTACTAGATTCTTTGATTCAATATTGTTTACACCTACATCTCTTACTAAAGAGACTTTAAATGCTTGCATTAAGACTAATTTTAAAAAATAAACAGAAAATTACTGATTAACACGAATAGGAAAGAAAAGCCTTTGACAAATCCAATCAAATTAAGTATCTCAAAAAAATGATGTTGAATTGAGATATTTAAATGATTTTCATGGTCAAAGGTTTCTATCAATTTAAATTTTCGTATAACTGAGCGATTCTATTTAATTTTAAGTTTTATAATTATTTATTATATATTTCTTTTAATCTTTGATTCATCCAAACAAAAAATAAATGCTTGTAAAATATTTTTTTTATAGTTGAACATAAAAAAGAAGTAAAATAGTAAGGCTGCCTAGCAAATAATAAAAAAAATCTCTCTTTCTTACAACCTAAGTAATGTACGATTATTATTTAATTGATACGATCCTAACAAATTCAAATGACTAATAAAAAATAATTGTTTGACGTTGGTGGAAACATTCTCGCGATAATTTTTTTGCATAACTTTGTCCATTCATACAGGAAAATCAAACAGTTTTGTGATGGGATTAAGAACAGTTTACATCATACCACCCATTCCTCCCATTCCACCCATGCCTCCCATGCCACCCATACCTGTAAATTATAAGGAAATAGCATGTTGATTCATTTTCAGATTATTAGGATGGTTTTTTCTTACCTGGCATGCCAACTTCTTTGTCATCCTTTGGCATTTCTGTAACAACAGCTTCAGCAGTGGTCAATAATGAGGCAACACCTGAGGCATCTGTCAAGGCAGTACGAACGACCTTTGTTGGATCAATAATTCCCTTTTCAATCATGTTAACATATTCATTGTTCATGGCATCATATCCATATTCTCCCTGATTTTCTTCGACTTTAGCAACAACAACACTTCCATCTACTCCGGCATTCTTTGCAATTGTCATGCATGGCATTCGAAGTGCTCTCATAACAATTTCAATACCTGTCTTTTGATCCTCATTCTCTCCCTTGAGACCTTTCAATGTTGGAATGCAACGCAACAAGGCAGTACCACCTCCAGGAACAATACCTTCTTCAACAGCAGCTCGTGTGGCATTTAATGCATCAGTAACACGATCTTTCTTTTCATTGACTTCAACTTCAGATGATCCACCGATACGAAGTAATGCAACACCAGCACTTAATCTAGCAAGACGTTCTTGTAATTTTTCTTTTTCATATTCACTTGTTGTTTCTTTAATTTGATCACGAATTTGTTCGGCACGACGATCAATGTGTTCCTTTGTTCCTTTTCCTTTCAAGAGTAATGTGTCGTCTTTTGTGATAACAACTTCTCCAACTTTACCCAAATCTGAGAGTTGAACATCTTCGATTTTAACTAAATTAGCTTCATCTCCAAAGACAATGCCACCAGTAGCAATTGCCATATCAGCCATTGTTGATTTACGATTGTCACCGAAACCAGGTGCTTTTACAGCGGCAACTTGGAGACCGATTTTCAAACGATTAACGACTAAAGTACTTAAAGCTTCACCATCAATATCTTCAGCAATGATTACAAGGGGTTTTCGTTGAGTGTTGGCAAGTTCAAGGGCTGGGATGATTGATTGTACAGATGAGATTTTAGTTTCGGAGAATAAAAGAAGAGCGTCTTGGAATTCAACTTTTGCTCCTTTCGAGGAATTGATGAAATATGGTGAGATATAACCACGATCGAATTTCATACCTTCAATAACTTCTAATTCGTCAGTTAAAGTTTTTCCATCCTTAACTGTGATTACACCTTCTTTTCCAACGCGTTTCATTGCGTCAGAGATCAATTGACCAATTGCCTTATCACCATTAGCTGAAATTGTTGCAACTTGAGCAATTTCTTCGGGTGTTGTAACATTCTTGGATAATGTCTTTAAATGATCTTTAACTGCATCAACAGCTAACATTACACCACGACGAATTTCAATTGGATTTGCACCTTTTGAAATTTTCTCGAAACCTTCTTTGGCAATTGCACGTGCAAGAACTGTAGCTGTTGTTGTTCCATCTCCAGCTTCCTCATTTGTATTATTGGCAACATCTTGCACCAATTTGGCACCGATATTCTGGAATTTATCTTTCAATTCAATGCCCTTGGCAACAGTAACACCGTCCTTTGTAATCTTTGGTGATCCCCAGGATTGTTCGAGAATGACATTACGACCTTTGGGTCCCATTGTGACGGCAACTGCATCGGCCAGAATATCTACACCTTGAAGCATGAGGGCACGAACCTCAGGACCGAATCTAACATCTTTTGCATAACCAGCACGTTGTGCCAGAGCAAATTTGGTAGCCGGTGAACGAAGAATCACTTTTTTGCCAACTAAACGCAACATTTTTGATATTCTTTTTCTAAACACAAGAAAATTAATACTATTTTAATTAATTTTAAATGTTTAAATTAATTTCTTTCACTTACAAATGCACTGAAACTTGGAAAGAACTGATGCAAAGAGTATGCAACTTTTTCGAGCAATTTCTATTTCAAGACAAAACGTGCCTAAAGTGACAGCTGTGATGTAACATTTTTGGGGTGTGTTCAAAAAATTTACTCAACCCAACAAATTTTTACTCTACGCCCATGGTTTTTTCAATAGATTACATTTTTATACGTAAAATTATGTCTTTATTATGTCGTTTTGTCTGTTTGATGCTAAGTGACTCGGTTTTTAAAAAGTTGACCTTTCTGTTCATTTGACGTTTCAATTAAATTTTGATCTTATCAGATTTTAGTTCAATTAAAAATAAATTTTTGTCCATTTTTGATAAATTTTATAAATTATAATGTGGTCCGACACACTTTTAATCGTATTTATATCCATTTGTACGGCTTTATTAGGAGAAGGTAAGTTGAATCCTAGTTGAGATGTGCCATTTATTCATTTATTTTTATCTAGGCCTTACTTGGTTACTCGTATATCGTACAGAAAAATACCAAAAACTAAAGACTGAAGTTGAAAAACAGAGTAAAAAATTGGAAAAGCGAAAAGAAACTCACGGAGACACGTTAGATAAGCAACAAAAAAAGAAAATTGAACGTGATGAGGAACGTCTGAAAAACAACAATCGTGATTTGTCTTTGGTTAAAATGAAATCAATGTTTGCCACAGGTTTTGCTTTCACCGCACTCTTATCCATGTTCAACAGTATTTTTGATGGAAGAGTTGTAGCGAAATTGCCTTTTATCCCGCTTTCATTCATCCAGGGACTTAGTCATCGTAATTTAGCTGGAGATGATTACACAGAATGCTCATTTATTTTCTTGTATATTTTGTGTACGATGTCAATTCGGCAAAATATCCAAAAAATGTTAGGATTTGCTCCAAGTCGGGCAGCTAGCAAACAAGGTGGTGGCTTATTCGGACAACAACCTCAAGGATTTAAGTAAAAATTTCAATAAAAGAAATGTTCAATGAAATTTAACTTTAAATTTATTCTCTAAAATCTAAATCTAATGTAAAATTCACTGTCAAACAATATTAACTTCATACATTGGTTGATTTACAATAATTCTATCGAATCCAAGTCGAGTCAAGTCAATCGTCCTATATGCCGAGTCGATGATCAATTCTGAAATTGCTCTACCAACAGCTGGACTTTGTTGAATTCCATGTCCTGAAAATCCTGTTGCAAACAATAAATTTGTATAATATGGATGTGGTCCGATAATTCCATTTTCATCAAAGGTATTCATTTCATAGTAACCGGCCCATGCTCCATTCACTTTAATTGCCTCAAATGCTGGTACACGTTTTGCTAGATGTGGCCACACATCTGTATCAAAATACTCGTAATCAACATCTAACGTCGCACAACTTGGTTCATCTTCTATTGATGGACTTCGACCTCCAATGTAATTTCCTCCTAAGCCATCACGACGGAAATATGTGTTTGTGGGATCGATAACGAGTGGTGTATTTAATCCTGGTCCATTATCATTTTCACACTTGAAACAATACACAAAGCGTTTACGTGGTTCAACGGGTAATGGAACTGATAAAACATTTCTTCCTTCACCAATTTTTGCCATTCGTGCAACTTTTCCCGATTCAGCACCTGCTGCCAATACACAAAATGCAAATTTAATTGTCCTGATTGTACCATCTTCAAGTTGCACAATCGCTTTATCTAAATTTTGAAATTCACCAGGTGCACAATGTGAACTCAAAATTGTTTCATCTTGCTGGAACTTGAATCCAATTATTTCACCTTTTGTGTAATGTGCCCCATATTCAATTGCACGTTTCTTAAATCCAAATAAAAGGGACCAAGGATCAAACCATCCTTCTTTTTCCAAACCATGACATCCAAGTGCAATTCCATCGGTATTTATCCATGGAAATCTCTCTTTAATTTGACGTCCAGTTAAAATTTCATTTCTTGCACCCATTTCATTTTGCATGCGTGAATTATCAATGAGAGTGTCGGCACCTTCATCTGTTGCCAACATCAGATAACCATATGGATTGAAATGCACATCAACATCATCACCCAATTCAAGTTTAATTGTACGCAAAAATTCGGCTCCATATAAGCTCATTTGGACATTCTCCTCAATGGAGAATTGTTGTCGCAAACCGCCAACTGAAAGAGGTGTTGAGGCTTTTGCATATGTGGGATCCTTTTCAAGCACAACCACGTTCAATCCCTCTCTTGCTTTTTTCTTGAGCCAAAATGCCGTTGAACTGCCCATGGCCCCTCCACCAATGACAAGGATATCACAATGTGTTTGAAATCCATCTTTTGGATCTTCTAAAAATTCTTCGATATCTTCAGCACTTGCAACAGATGTTGCTTTTTTCTTATCCTTCATATGTTCATCATAAAATCTTTTGACTTTCATTGCAGGTCTCTTAATATCATTTTTTAATATCCTGAGAGTCCTCTTAATGGGATCCTCGTCATCTGGTGGCAAATAATCATAACGCGGACTTGTGACCGAAATATTTCGCACAATTTGTGATTGATTCTTTGATAAAAATCTTCGAACCAGGAGCGACGTTGACTGTCTTAGCAGCATGATTCAACTCAATTGAATCTAATTTTTCTTGTCTTTTTATTATAAATTCAACTTAATTCTCTTTAATCAAATGTTTATTTGAATGACATTGAATTTTGTTCAAACTTTAAAGTATCTCGTGTTTCTTCTATTCAGTGTGAGTACAATTTGATAACAATTTAGTGATAAACACTCTGAGTACGTTATGATAAGAATTTAATGAACTGATAACACTTGAACGTAAGTAGACAAAGCACGTTGAATTGGATTATTTATTTATATTTTTAATTTAAAAATGCAAAATATTTGTTTATAAAATTTTTTTCTTCACTCGGAGTATTTAATGAAATTAATTAATGAATTTTTGCATGACAGCGAATGTTGTGAATAAATTTCAATATTTTGTACCAATTTGATTAAATTAAAAACATTTTTCTTGAATGTTTTGATTGGAAATTCGTGAAAAATCAGTTTTTATGCCGGAGAAAAACTTTTTGGAACTTTTCCTCTTTATTTACTTTAGTGAAACGTCAAATGTCATTTAAATGGGTATATTCAAAATAAATTTCAGTTGGAATAAGCAAATTATTCAATTTTAGATTTAATTCTTAAAATGAATTAAATTTATTTAATTGTTCTTAATTTATGAATAAAAGTAAGATAAAATATTAACTAACTTAAAAGCTTTGTGCGGATTCGCCATCGTAATTCTGAATGGTCGTTGTCTCCTGGTATCAATTGCTTATTTCGTTCCCATTCCCTTTTATATTTGTGATAAAGTTCAACTGGGTCATTTCTTTGTGTCAATGACTTTGGACGTCCAGTTCGAATCCCTGTTCAAAAAAAATAAGATTATACCATTGAAAATACCATAAAATCTTATTAGTTACTTACACATCTTTACCCGATCATCACTTTTTTGACTCGTTTCATCATCAACTGTAAACGTTTTTGTACCACAACTTGCCTTTGATGCTCTTGAACTCGGACGTGATACATTTTCCTTATTTTCCTGTGTTTTTTGAACTGATCTCCCTTCAACTTGCACTTCCTCAATGTTTCTTTGATCCGTACTAACACCTCGCGATACTTTCTTCAACTGATTTTGTGTTTCCTTAGTAATTTTATTCTCATATTGCTTTTGAACAGGTCTTGGATCAATTGGAACAAAATTTTGTCCTGATTTCTCTTTACCCTCATCTGAATTGTACGAGGGATCTTTCCGTGCACCTGCTGTCAAGGATTTCATACATTCCTGTACAAAATTGCGATTTCCTTTTCCACATTTTGTTGATTTAGTTTCATATGCTATCAATTTTTTGAGATCTAGGTCGAAGAAGAAAACAAATTTACATTATTTTGAACTAAAAATTGGAAACCTTGAACTAAAAAAGTCTTTAAATTGTCATGGTTTCCACAATAAACAATCAAATTTTTTTGGCAGAAACTGACCTTTCATAAAATCCTTTAGTTGTGTTGCTGTTATATTTTTATATCCCATATGATTTAAATGAAACAGCACTTCTTTAGGATCTAACTCCATGATGATTAAAAGTTGATTGTGCTCAATAAAATTATTAAATTAATTTAAAAACAAAAATTTAAGAGCAAGAAAATGTTTGTTTGTGTTTTTGTGATGAAACGGTGATTCCGATGGTGATGGAGCTCAAAATTGAGTGCCCAACTGTCAAAATAAATGTCATTTGAATTGAAAAAGCGGGTAAAAACAAAAATAAATCTCAATCATCAAAATAAACATAAATTTAATGAAAAAAATTCAATTTAAAACGACTTTTCTGATTTAAAATGCAAGCCGAGCAAGGATATGAACTAATAAAACAGTTTATGAGGACAACAGAGCTAGTTCCTCCATTTGATGTGAGTTTTAATTGATTCAAATTTTGTTTCTACTCATTATTTGTTGTGAAAGTCCTCGTATCAGTGACTTGTGAAGTATTGTGATCTCATTATTTTACCAGGAATTGAAATTTTCTTTTACAGGATGATAAAATTCGGACAATTTTAAAGGAAATTGATGCAACTTACGGTTTGAATCATGAAGATGCGTAAGTTTACCAAATATTTGAGTTTTTGAATTTATTTTCATTAAATTAAAATTTAAAGGAAAACTTATCAACAAACCCGTGATCAGGCCCTCCTTCCAATTGTGAATTATCGTCACTTGACAATGACCCGAAGTAAACGCTGTATCTTAGCCTATCTCTACAATCGTCTGCAACGCATCAAAACCATCAGATGGGACATTGGTCCCGTTATTCCGGCAAGCATGAAAGAAAATATGTGTGCACCAGAAGTCATTTTCTTCAACAAATACTCTGAATTACTTTCCAGTTACATGATGTCATATAGTGAGGAAACTGCTTTAAATTTAACGGATTACACAAAACCACCAAAGTCCCTCTTCATTGAGGTAAAATGTCTGATTGATGAGGGCAAATTTGAACTTGAAGATGGAGAAACGATTTCAATGCAAAAAAATACAATTCATTATCTGCCGAGAGCACAAGCTGAGCCTTTAATTAGAAAAGGGATCCTCCAACAAATTAACTAGATTTAAGGAATTTCCTTACACATTTTTTTTTACATGTTACTTTTAAATTTAAAGGGTTATTTTCTGGTGATTTTTCTGATCAATAATAAATAAAAAAATAAATTAAATCAAAATAAACAGAAAATTATACGGAATTACCATCCTACAAAATTCTCTATTTATATTTGTTATTTGTGATATGCAATGAACGGAAATTCCTTATTCTATCTGTATTTTCCTGATTTTGTCCTTTTTATTTGCGTATAACACGTACAGCGTGTAAGGGAATCCCAGTAAATTGAGAAAATTTATTATTTTTTTTGACACATTTTAAGCAGATGTTGGTTTTTTGATTTGGAAATGTAATTTTTAAAAGGAGAACAAAAGAGTTGTTTACTATCAATTGTTTTCTTTGAGTTTATAGCACGTGGTCAAAATTTATACCGTTATTTCCCAATAATTTAAAATTAAGATCCATTAATATTGATGAGTTGTAAAATCCTTTTAGTACAATGACTTAAATGACCTGGCGCTTAGATAAGAGAGATACACAAAAAATATATTCACTTTTTGTTTCAAAATATAAGAATAATACACACGCACATGAAATAAAACAGGAGAGGTAAATTTTTGTTTGTACTTAAATGGTTTGTGGGTGTAAAACTTTGAGGAGATTAAGAAAATTTCCTGATTCGACATTTTACATTTAAAATTAAAAATAATTTAAGGTACATATGTTTCACAGATTGCTTTGAGGACATTGAACGTTCAATTTAAATAAATTTTTTATGCAAAATAAGGAAGTTGTGGAATTCCCACGATAATTTTATGCTTTTTAATTTTATGAGTAATTTTCAAAAAGGTATGGTTAGCAAATGTCGATTTATTATTGGTTTTTATTTTTTTTTATTTTGTAATTGAATTGTCTTTTGTTTTGGCGCTTAAGCATATTATTTGAATGACAAGGCATGATTTGTATTGAAAATTGGAGTTTGATTTGATTGGAATCTCACATTTTAGGATTAGAATGATTGACAGGGAGTGCGCCATGAGTTAACTTGCACTCAAAACCTCAGGGAGCTTGTCGGCACTAAAACTTTAACTCTCAAAGAGGAATTTTGGGTCCTCAAGACTCATCCTGTTTCCGACCCTCGCATTGCATCTAGCTATTATGGTAGAGTGACATTGAAAATTGGGAGCAATGACTTCAGTACAAAGACTCAACTAATCGAAACTTGAAATCAAGAAAATAAATCAACAACAAAACGAGATCAAACACATTACTAATTAAGAATTCAGGAAATACCTATAAAAATAAAAATAAAGATCATAAGAAAACGACATTCTTTTATTTGTTCCTTCTTAAATTCTTATCCCATTATCCATCTTTCTTCACATTCTTTGAAATATAGTTAAATATAAAGCCATATATAGAAATTTGAGCGCCACAGACATAATTACCAAAAAAAAAAAGAGTCATAAACAGAATAAATAATGACAAAATCTGTTGAAAAGCAAATATTTACAAGAAATTCCCATAAAAAACACACATATGTGTCTGTATCCTGTTTTTAATTTAACAAATTTTCCCCTTTTACCACTAATCGCGTTTCTCTTTCATCTTTTTATCACAGGAATGTTGCAAAATTGCATTTAAACAAAGAGAGATAGAAAATTTATTTTTCAATTCAAAGCAGTAAAGTAAACAGAAACTTCAAATAAGATTCAAATATTGAATAAGTCCAACATATGTTTCTGGTTTTCTTTGAATACATATGTCAACTTTTTCTGTACATGCATTGTTTGGGTTTTTCCTTTTCAATTCTGTTTCCATACAATTTCCGTATACGTACAGAGAAACACGAAAGCATCCGAATACGAGAAGCACACACAAAAAATAGCTTTAGTTCGAGTAGTGAAGTGTACGAAATAAATCCATCACATCTGTAAATTAGTTTCATTTTTAATTTAAAATAAGGAAAAAAAATATCAAAAATTTAGAAAAGAACAGAAAGATAATAAAATTTAAGGAGAAAATTTAATAGGATCCTTCAAAAGGATATTGCAAGAAGACGTCAGTTGTTATCAAACCACTGTAAGAGTAAAAGGTAGTCTTGAAATTTTAAAGTACAAAAATTTAAAGTAAAAAAAAAAAATAATTAAGTGAGTTTAAATTATAAGTGCATAAAAAAATAACACTGTGACGCAATAATATTCATTTAATATAAAGTACAATTAAAAAAAATATTGTTCATTCATTAAAAAATTCATACAACACTAAAATTATAATAATACGATAAAAAGAGAAACTTTATTGGTGTTTTGGGAAAATTCGTTTAAATAATTACTAATTTAATATTAAAGTGTCGGGAAATTATCATCATCATCATCATACATTCATCATGGTAAATTGCCTAATATGGATTTGTAACACAAAATTTATATAGAAAACAAAAAAAAATTATGTGTAGAAAATTGTAACTGTACAAATAAAAATTATTATTATTATTGAATGTTTTTCCTACGAAAAATGTCTAAGAACTGACTGGTGAAAATATGACGTGTTGTGGAAAATGTATTTGAAATTTAAAAATAGAATTGTAACTGATTGTGGGATATAATACCGAGAATCATGCGCAAAAATAACTTATTTTGTCTTCTATTCACATTACTTTGAGGCAAAAAATTGCTTTTATTTTGGGAAAGTTTATTTTTATAACGGAATCTTGGTAATTTGTTTCATTTTTTTATTTTGATTTTGATGAATGTTCGGAAAAAAAAGTTCATCAGATTTTTGTTTTATTGAATTTTAGGAAAATTCTTTGATTGTTTTTCATTAAACGTCAAGATATTTAATTTTTAAAGTTGCATTTTGAATACTCTTGACGATTTTTCAAAAGCCAATCACTCGTCAGAGCTCAATTTTTAATAAAACATAGTTTGCTTTAATAAAGCATGAGATTATCAAGTCAACATTTTGACAGATGCTGTCATTTTTGACATTCCTGTCAATTTACTAGCAAACAGATAACGGGCTAAGTCCATAGAACAAAATTATTTTAACGTTTTAAAATTTCACATTCAAAATTTTGAAGTTTCCGTATGTGTTTCTATGGAAAATAAATGTCAAATGAAATTTCAAGTGAAATTCTATTCTATGGACTTTGCTAGTAAAAGTTTGACAATCTCTTTTTACGTACAGAATTTTTGACATTTCCGTATATGTATCTATACAAAACGAGCTGTCAAATTTTATCTGCTTACCTTTTAGTCAAATCCATTAAGCAGAATTCATTTTGACGTTTTAAAATTTCACATTCAAAATTTTGAAGTTTCCGTATGTGTTTCTATAGAAAATAAACGTCAAATGAAATGTCAAGTTAAATTCTATGTTATGGACTTTTCTAATTAAATTTAATATGATATAAGAAATTTCCCAGACCAAGTTAGCTTTAAAATAAAATTATTCATTGTTATCGCTTTCATAATTCCTGATACTTGGAAAAATTACAGCTCATTTCCATTTCATATTAATTTCATTAAAAAATGACACGTTTTATCTTCTGTATGGAATTGAAAGGTCAAAGAATTTTAATCACAAGTAGGAAATTTATATTCCTTGAAGACAAATAATTGCATCATAATCGCATTATGACAGTTACCCACCTTGGATAAAACCCCATTAAAAATCCCCAAAATTAATCAATTTTCCATTTAAAGTCCTATTAAATCATCCATGAAATTTTAAAAGTCGCATAATGAAACCCAAATTTCCATTCATATTATTTGTAATACTACAAATAAAAAACAATGTAGCAATATTATTATTTGTTTATATGAAAAAAAAACGTCTGTTTTGATCAATTTGAATTTTTTTTATTTATTTCAATATTATACAACATAAAAAATTGTATTTTTTTTATAAATTAAATTTTATTATCATTCAAAAGCTTTTCCTTAGCTCTGAATGTCTTATCTGTATGATTAAAGTGTATGTGTGTGTGTACACAATTCATAGACAAGGGAATTCTACGACCTTTTGTTATTTTTTTACTCATGTTTATCAAAAAAAATAAAAACGAATAATTCTGTAGCTCATTCATAGGAGATTCATTTGAAATAAAAATTCGTATTTTTTTTTCTAACACATTTACAATAAGATCATTCATTTTTAGCATACAAATTGCTGATAATACCCATACAGTGTATGTATTTTGGGAATTTCAATATACACAAGTATACTATCTACAGAGCTTTCGTATTGTAATAATAATAATAATTTTATTTCATGTGTAGTAAAAATTCATTAATTCATTAGTATAAGTTGTGAGCTTGACTCGAGTAGACTAACAAAAATTATATTGAAAAAAAAAAAATTAATTTAATTTTATTGTGATAATATTTTTATTATTACTGATAATAAAATAAAATAATAATTAAATAAAAATAACATTTTTAAAATAATTTTCATACAATTAGTTGCGTCAAAGACTTAAACTAGTGCAAAATGTCAGACATTAAGAGAAGTCGCGACACATCGCCCATCAATCATCAAGCGAAAAAAGGACACGAAGAAAACGTGGATTTAGATTCTGGATTTGTATCAAGTTACATTGCATCTGGACCAATTGATAGTGAATCGTTTGTAGATTCAAGTGAAATAAAGCCACAACCTGACAAGACACAAGACCAAGAACCAAAAACAAAATCAGAAAAGGAAGCACAAATCGAACGTGAACAAGAAATGGATTCAGCATACTTTGATAGTGGATTATTGTCTTCAGATATGTCAAAGTTGGAAATTAATGCCCCACCTGCAACAGTCAATCTTCCAAAACAACAAAATAACGAGGTGTATTTCCAGTGCAATGAAGACGGAGATACGTAAGTGATATTTTTTTATATACATTTTATTTTAAATTCAAAGTTATCTCGCCCCATTTAATCGCAAATGTTTAAATTATAAAATTTTATATTAATTGGGAAATTCCCTTCTATATCTCTGTTTTTTTTTCTTTCTATGTGTATTTAACATACAAACAGTCTTCTACATTTGGCTATAATTTGGCCACATAAGCCTGTTGCAAGAACTTTGATTAAACTAGCACCAAATCCATCATATTTGAACATTCACAATGATATCTACATGACACCAATGCATTTAGCCGTACTAACAGAACAAGCTGATTTAGTCAGGGATTTGATTATCGGAGGAGCAGAGGTAAGATTCACATTTTTTTATTCAATTTAAATTAAAATGGCGGTAAATTTGTGACTCAAGCATCAAAATATCTTGAATTTGAACTCATACAAGCCAAAAAATTCTTATCAAGTACCTGTCAAATGAATATAACTATTGCTAGAATGCCATCAATACCCACTCACACACATGCAAAAGCTTTATTTTTTTGGGTTTTTACCTGCCAAAATTTCCGTTTTTAATTTTAAATGAACAGATAATGATTTTGTATATCAATTATGTACCGTCAACCTGGGTAACATTGAAAGGAAATGGGAATTTTTATTGTGAAATTCATGAAAAATCATAAGAATATTTAATCTGGACACTTAAATCACGGCAAATGCTTGACAATGACCTCATGCATAATAATGAGATAAAGATTTGTACACACTCCATTTAATCAGAATCAAATTTAATCTTATCATTGCTTATATTTTTTTTTGAGGGAAATTCCGAAATATGGGTTAAATTTATCTAATCTTCCGAAAATAATATCATGAACGCCGTAAACCTGATTCAGAACTTTCATTTTAGGCTACAGTGCGTGATCGTAGTGGAAATACCGCTTTACACTTGGCTTGTCTGAATGGCCACAAGGAATGCGTAAAACAATTACTTACACCACTAGATCTATTTGAAAAGAATCGCTCACCCGGAACTGATAAATTCCCACAAGACCTGGAATTGTGGAATTATGACGGTAAGTCCAATTTTTTTTTATTATTATTATTATTTTACATCCGTTTTCAAATAACTTAATTAATGGGAGTAACGAGAGAGAGTGTGAGAGTACATATGAATAAAATTTAACTAAATCTTGAATGAAATCAATGAATGAGGGATATTCCTTCAAAACTTGAATAATTCTCACATTTACGGATCTCAAAACATCAATTTCATTCACATTTCACATGTACAAGTAGGCATGTAACTGTTTAGAAGATCATACGTCATGATCACACGATAAATGGAATCAATTCTAGATTCTGATGATGCAACAGTCAAGTATTTGTTGATTCATACGAAGATTATCAACTTTATTTACTATTAATTCTAAGAAATTTTATTGATGTATTTGTTATTTTTGAATGAATTATGTCTCTTATTCGCGTTTAATGGAGCGAGCATCACGGGACATCTGTGATGTGATCCAAAATATTCATGATTTATGTCAAATTCAAGTAAAATTTCCGATGACTGGATTTCAATTTAAAATGCAAAAGAAATGCTTTCATCGATTTATCACGACAATTAATGGCATTTTACAAAACAAAAATTCCATTAAACGTAATACTGAAATTCAAGAAATGAAAAAAGAGAAATTTAACTAAAAATGCATTTACAGTAAAATTTCAATGTCTTCATACCATTTAACGAGGGGGGATTCCCATGTTTTCTTTTATTGTTGTTTATAATGATGTACATTGAACTTTTACTTATAATTGAATCTCAAACATTTAAATTACATTTATAATTTTGGTGTTATTCAATATTTTTATTACATTTTATCAAAAAAAAAAATTATATAAAATTTAGATTTCGAGGCTAAGACAATAAAATTGATACTTTTTTTTTATCACACAACTTTTATTACATTTCAACCAATAAAAATAACGGAAATTAGCAATAAATCACTCATCTCATATCCAAATTTCACTGGAACTGACATTGATGAGTGTAATTCAGCGAACCGCTATTAAATTACATGGAAAAAAAACCAGGATGATTAAATTAAAAAAATTACAATGAATTCTCAAAGAAAAGCATGAATAGATTCATGTTTGAGTTTAAACGGAAATTCCTTTTTAAAAAATGTCTGAAATTCACTCAATTTTATTGAGTAAACCGAAAATTCTTTGTTTGATGTGTGGTTTTGGATTCAAAACGAAATGAAGCGACAAGAACATTTCGAGAAACCACAAAAATCAAATAAAACTTATGACTTTTAAAAAGAAATTCGTTAAATTCACACTTTTTCAACAAATATCAAAAAAAAAATAAGTGTGTTAATTTAATTGACAAAAAAAAAATGAGAAAACCCCTGCTAATGATGATTTTTAATGAAAAAAAAACCGACAGCTATTATTCAATTAGCGATCAGGACCAGTTTTTATATCAAATTAATGTCGTGCTCTCATCATCACATTCTAAGTAATTTTTCTCACTACATTTAAATGAAACACACACACACACATGATATTTTTAATTGAAATTTGACATAAATCACACATTGGATTTCTTCAATTCAATGTAAAAACGTTAAATTTGGAGAAATTTTTTAACGAACATTGTTTGTGGGTTTTTACAATAAATATTAATTGTAATACTGGTTTTTTTTTGTATTCAATCATTCATACAATAGGGTCAGATACTTTTTTTGTTGTAATTTTATGAGTATTATGTGGTTAAATTGTCACAATACAAAAAAAAATATTAATAAATAAAATGATAACACTTCACTGTCATTGTATCGCTTAAATGTGATTGAATTGTGTGAAAATCCGAAATTTCTGGTTTTTTTGATTGGAAATCAGAGAAATACAATGCAAATTACGGCCACAATAGGACTCATCGAGACCGTGGTGGTGTCTTTGTAGAGCGTAAAGACCAATTCTTGACCCTGACTTCGAAATCGTATGTTAAATGGATCGTAGGTTTAAAGTTAGTGCGAACACATGCACTCATAATAAACAAGTTTAAATGAATCATGTGCTGAAATTTCCCCAAAAATTATCATTAAAGATAAAATTGATCAATTTTGATTAAATTTTTTTGTTCAACTCTTCATTTATGACGAATATCTGCTATTTAGAAGCAATTCATTTCAATTTCATATCAGGACCTTTCAGGAATTGTCTCCATCAATTAAGTTTTGAATAAAAAAAATTAAATTTCGACTACATTTAATAAAATTTTATTCAAATTCTATTTTAATTATGGTTTTTCCATTCACGTGACACGTAAAATTCTGTCAAATCCTCTCAAAATACAAGCTAACTAAAATTTTAATTAAAAAATTTAAACTTGTTTTATAATTTTTTTTTTTTTTTGAAAAAACAAACAAAAAAAAAGTCATTCCAAAAAAACGTGTTTTTAATGGAAAATGTCAGTATCATGAAAACGGTCACATTTCAAATCATTCGCTCACTTCCTCGAAAATGCACCGACTTTCCTGGAATTGAGACTATTTTTATTTTATTTGCAATTTACGTGCGTGTACTTATTATTGATTTAATCAAAATTCAATTTGAAAAAAATCCGAATATTGTACATTAGTATGTAAAAAAAAGTAAATATTCAATGCTCACACTTATACAACCGGTTTTTGTTTCATTCACATAACACATTGTACTGGAACATGGACTATCACAACAAAAACGACATTAATATGTTAATTATTTTACCTTTTTCAAAAAAAAAATGTAATGTGTCTCCTATATCGAGTTCAAGAATTGATCAAATGAATTGTTGTTGTAATTTTGCACCCAATTTGAATTGAATTGATGATGTCTGACAAAAAACAATTTAAATTGTTTTCTTTTGCATCATTCATCTCTTACGTCAATTTGAATTTTATATTTATTATCGTGATATCAAATATTTGAATAGGAAAAGACGTACTTTCATTGAAACAGAATTCAAAAAAAGAAATGAAAGGTCAAAGTGGTCGCGTGACATTAACTATTTAACTGTCGATTCTAAGAATAGAAATAAAAATGCCTCATTTAAATACGCATGTAATGTGCAAATTTCGTTAAGTATTTAAGGGCACAGAATAGTTTAGCCCAAAAATAAAATTTACATCACTTTGATTGAAACAGGAAATATTGCAATTTAATTCCAATAATAGCCAACGTTGTACAATGACCTGATATTAGCATGAAAATGGATTGTTCTGATTATCCAAAATTAGATTTAGCAATGATTTGCGTCATTGTGGAAGGGATATGACATGGGCCAACCCTCAACTTTTTCAATTATTATTCGTAATAATTTCCCTTAATGACTTTACGACAATTTACCAAGTAAATGACAAGCACCGATAATGAATGACAATAAAAATTAAAAAAAAACATCATTATCTGATCTTCAGAAATTCCCATATTGTTACTTGTTGATTCACTTTAAATAAACACAATATTGCGTCTTTTTGAATGTCGTCCTTCTAATTACTCAGAGTATCATTCTTGAAATCGGTAATCTAGAAAATGCGTTGATATGATTTGAAATAAAATCTCGGAAAAACCAAGTAATTTGACCTCATTAAATTAGATTTAAACCTAAACAAAAAGAGACAATCACAACAAGGTCTTACACTGGAAGTTGAAAACGCCCCGCAGTACAAAGTGATTTGGTTCACAGACTGAGAGCTTTGATTTACGTTTACAGGGAGTTTGATGAATGAAATTTTTATCGCATTTCCTGTTAATTTGTAAAAAAATGGACTATTTTGGGCACTCTCAAGTCCACGCTTATAGTAAGGGGTCCTTTGCAAGGCGTTTTCAACTTACAGTGTAGCTAAACTAGATTTCAATTTATAACTGGAAAATTTTTTGGACAATTCATCATTTAATTGGTCACGTATTCGAGTACAATGACCCACATTCAATGCATATTTAACACACAAAAACCGCAGATTATTCCTTGTCATTCTTTTAAGTGTGTGTTAGAAAATCCGGAAATTTGACGTCATTTTAGGTCAATTGACTTTTAACAAAAAAAAATATCATGACGTTCGCAAAATTTTTAGATTTAACTCGTTTTCACACATCATGACAAAGAATTAAATCACAAAAAAATACAAAACAAAAGGAATCAACTTAAAGTCAAGATGAGATCATTAAGCCCGACCTAAACTGGTACCATGAAGTACTGATCACTTTTGAATTTTACGGAATTTGAAGGCACGAGACACAGAGTAGAGATTAAATATAAAATTTCCCAAGATTATTTTGTGTCACCTGACAATCAATCGATAGAACATCTGAACCGGTTCTAGAAATTTTTTTCAATAAATCATGGATTAAAATATTGATTTTGGTGTAAAATACCGAAAATGACCGATAATACATTAAAATTACATCAGCCTTAGTTAAAAGTATGATAAAAATGTTTTTTTATTTTAAATTAAAATGAATGATTAAGCGGTTAATTCTTTGAAGAAATCTGTATTTGACGTCGTTTCTAATGATTACTTCCAAGAAATTGACTTCCATGTCATGATTAGAAGGATGGAATCGATTTTGATGACATGGAACATGGATTTGAACTTCATTTGAATTTTTTTTTGAAAGTTCATCAAATATTCCATTGAAATCGGAAGTTAAATCGCGATTATTCTCATTCATTCAATTATAAGCGAAACATCAAAATAACTTCCTACTCTCTTTGAATTACCTTTCATATGCCTCAAAACAACATTCAAAGTAACACATAACCACATTTTTTATAAAAAAAATTATATTATACAAATACACACACACACATCCCATAGTCATTAGTTTTGTACGATTACGTTTTGCAATTATTGGAATTCCCAGCATATGTATATCAGCGTCTCATTTGGTATTTATATTATTATTAAATATTTTTTTTAACGTTCAATATACAATTGTTTTTGTTTTGTCTTATGTACCTTTATATTATATACCGATTATGTACATAAAAATTTATAATATAACAGTAATAATAATCTTAATAGAGACCTCACATAATCGCACACCTACAAAAAATGTATGAACAATGTCTACAAAATTAAAATGATTTTATTTCAAAAACCTGTTAAATTAAGAGTCTGTCATTTTTTATTTCATCGACATGTTATGGAATGAAACGTTTTGTAACTCATTCAAATGATAGTGAATTATGAGTACAAATTAAAGAGGTGTGACACTGATCATGATACTGAAAACTTGTAAAATCGGGTCAAAGGAACTTTCAAGGTCGAATTTCATTGAATATCATTAGAATTTTTAATATTTTCCTTGATTTATTTTAATTTGAATTCAAGGAACAAAAATTTAATTCCAGATCACCCATGAACATTATTTTTCTTATTAAACATCATTTTTATTAAGAAATTACCGAAATTCATATTGACCTTCAGATTTTCCCAGTGATGTCATTTTTGTTTTCAAATTTCATTCGTGCTAGACATTCCTTTTAAATTTATTTCATTTCATTATATTAATAGAAATTTCATTTCAAATTACAGTTAAAAAAATCTTACAAATGTCTTTCATGTCGCTTGTTCCGTGCATAAAAGACACAAAGCCTATGCTTATACACAAGCAAAGTGTCTTTTATGCACGAAGCGAGCGATGTGTTTAAAAATTTTTGTCGTTATTCACATTTCTCTGTATGAAAAATTTATTTTTAGATCGGTCACAGTAAAAGACAACAATGAGACACACATGAAAATATGTCCAAATAAGTCGAATTTTACTTGTTGGTCTTTGAATTGTGAGAGAAATTTTACAGTGAGACATAAAAAACGGTTAAAAATAGAATCAGATTTACGATATGACTCAAAGTTAATTTTAGAATGAATTTTTCTTTGAAAGAAAAATTTTTAAACAAACAAAAAATTGTTTTATAATTTTTTTTATTAAAATAACTTTTTACAAAAAGAAAGATTTCACGTGATGAGAAATTCCCATAACAATAATATGAGAAGCAATTTGAGTGTGTGATCAGTGATCACATTTTTATTTTTATTTGCATTGTTCTATACAAAAAAAATATGGCATGGAAAAAAACAGACATTTTTGGTTTAAAAACAATATCAAAAGATTAAAAAACTGTAACCTGTTTATTCTATTATAAAAAATGGAGGCGCCTTGTACTTTGTTAAATTAAATTTTATGATTCATTAATTAGTTATTCAAATCAATTCTCTCTCGTACTCCTTTATTTTATTTTGTTATGGAATTTTTTCAAAAACTATTAAAATTTTTTTAAATCAAATCAAAATAACTAATAAAACTTTTTTGTATTTTTCCATTTGTGTCATTTTTAGGTGAAACATGCATTCACTTGGCTGCAAAATGTACGAAACCCAATAACATTGAAACAATTAAATTGCTTGTTGCATCAGGAGCTGACATCAATGCGCGCGAAGGTAAACAAGGACGCACAGTACTACACAAAGCCGTTGAGGATGGTGACGAAATTTTAGTCCAACTTTTGTTGAAAGAATGTCCTAAGTTGGATATCGATGCCACCACATATGCAGGACTTACAGCATATCAAATGGCTGCTTCAAATGCAACATACAATCAAAAATATAAAATTATCGCACAAACATTGTTGAAACACGGTGCTGATTCTACACCAATGATGATGAGTGATGATAGTGAGTCAGAGGATGAATTAATGCAGACACAACCAAGTCAACGACTGATAACAACGGCATAATATTAATTTAAAATAACAATAAAAACAAGAAAATTATATTTATATTAAAAGAAAAGTCTTATAATATAAGATTTTAGTCATTTCTAAGAATAGGTAGGTAAGAAAATGTGTAAATATAAAAGTTCATATCTGTAAATAGTATTAATGACAAGAATTTTTACAATTAAGCATTTAAATATATTATTTTTAACTTAATACAAACATCATATTAATGGAATTATAATAAATTTTTTGAATTTTTTGTATGTTTAACAACTCTGCCACCTTATTTCATATGTTTTTAACTAAAAATTAATTTAAAAAGCATTTCCCAGTCTCTTATTTACGTTTAAATAAAAAAAAATGTGTATTTATAATTCCAATTAAAGTGCCTTCAATGTAAAGATAAAAATTGTAGGAAATTAGAATAAAAAATTCGTTTAAACAAAAAAAAATATATAAAAATTTATTATTAAATAAAAGTTATACTTGTTAAAATAAATGTGTAATAAAACATAATTTGATTATTTAAATTCATTTATTTTTTTACTACTTTTTTTTTATTAAACTATTAAAATTCAACATTTCAAGGTCCAATTCCTTGATGAGAGGGATATGAATACAAAACAGTTGGTGAAATTTGTGTCGAAGACGGCATCACAATGGGTATCGATTCTGTGACATTGAATATGGTGGAATTTGTTTGATTAATTCCAGTCTGAGGTTGTTGTGGTAAAATAAGGTCTTTGTGAGCACGTCGTTGATGAATTTTGACATCATGTTTCACGGAGAAGCCTTTACCACATCCGGGATAATCACAAAAATGCTTCACTTCAGCATGACGTTCCTTATGTGCTTTTAAATAATATTCAGTTTTACACTTCGCTCCACAAATGTCACAAGCAAGATCTGGGATGATTTTTTTGTGATAATATTCGTGATTCTGCCATTTACGGTAATCATCAAAGTGCTTGCCACAGAATTGACAGTCACGTTCTTGGGGTTCGCTGTTAGGATTGAAATGAGATTAATTAACTTGAAATTATACTAAAAAAAATGAAAAAAAACTCACTGTAATGAAGATAATTCATTGAAATTAATTTCATTTCCTTGAACATGTGACCCATTTTCTGATTGTACCTGATTCGCTCCACTCGATTCACTCATATTATTGTCTGATGTATCCTGATTAGGATCAGATTGGTGTTGTAGCACAGCAGCAACTTGTGGTAATGGTCGTCTCTTATTTCGTTGTTGTTTTACTTTGACCAATCCATGGACAGTTTCTTCGTGATATCTTCGGTAATTCCATGTACGAAATGCCTGTCCACATATCTTACACACATAATCCAAATCATCACAATGCGCTCGCCGCTTATGAATTTTCACATCATGTTTCACTGCAAAACCTTTACCACAACCTTCATAATCACAAAAGAACTTTTTTTCACCATGACGTTCCATGTGGGCCTGAAATTTCAAATTGGAGTTGGAATTTCAATTTAAAATTAAATTTTACAAATTACCTTTAGATACGTTTCAGTTTTACATTTTGCACCACAAACCTGACAGTGCAGATTAGGGATTTCTTTGAGGTGATATTTTTCGTGGTCTTTCCATTTCCGTACTGAAGTGAAATGTTTACCACAGTATTGACAGTCGTTTTCTTCCCGGTCACGGCTATAAAATAAAAAAAAATCAGGACATTAAATTATCGGTTATAATCTTTTAAATTTCATGGAAACTCACTCAATGATTTTCGAGTATCCCGAATCGATAACACCATGTTTTTCGTAACGATGTCTCATCATCGCAAACCTCGATTCCTTGATTAATCCGCATATTTCACATACCGAATGCACTTTATACTTCTCATAGTGATTCGCTAAATCTTCAGTCTTTGCCTCTTTTGGTGGATGTTTATACCGTTTCTTTACAACAGTTGACGCTTCCTTAAATCTCCCTTTTTTATCGAAATGTGCATATCTAAAGTGGCTCAAGAGAAATCCTTTACCCATAAAATCCTTTCCACAATAATGACAAAACACAGATCCATCAAGGACCTGTTTGTGAACTCTTCTTATATGCAGATTCCGATTTTGAACTGCAGCAAATATTTTGCCACAGATATTACAATCAAGTGAACCCCTATTTTTGCCACCACCCTCCTTGTAACAATGTAACATTTGAATATGATATTGGAGATCATCCTCAGTTTTGAGATTTGTGAAACAAATATCACATGTATGGACTTTAATTTGATCGTTATTTTGATTTTCAGGACATTGCTCCATTTTTTCCTTCTGAATCTTGTACAAATATTCGCGGAATTTTGTTTTGTGCACCCGCGAATAGTGTTCTCGCAATTTATTGCCTGCAGTAAAGGTAACGTGACATATCCGACATTCTGTGTCATCTTCTTCCAAACAATGTTTAGCAATGTGACGACGAATATTTGAATTTGAACGTACAACTCCACAAATTTTACATGTTTTTGATTCACTTTTATAATAACTTTTAACTGGTTTAAGAAAATCAGGACTAGAATCTTCACCATTGACTGATTTTGTATCATTTGAATTTTCTTCCAATAAATTCTCGTTTTCATCATCTTCCGATGAACTTTTATTCCTTTTCGGTCGTCCTCGTTTCTTGCATGATTTTGATTTGACTTCCTTTAATTTCTTGTAACGACGTTCACTGTAAACTCCAAAAATGTATTTAGATCCTACGAATTTCGGTACATTGGGAATTTCTTCTTGCTGAATGAAATATGAAGTGGATGATTTTTTTTCTTCTTTTATGGGGGTTTCTTTTTGATTTAAATCCCCCGATTCGATTTCAATATTTTCTGATTTAATCCAATCAGTGTTATCAGACTCAGGCCAATCATCATGTGAGCTTTCACTTTTTTTGTTAGAATTTTCTTGATTGATATTTGAATTGATTTTAGGTTCATTTTTAATTTCTTCCTTTTTGGGAAGGTAAAGCCAATCATTTTTCACAAATCCTGGAAGATACAATTCATTTATAATAACTTTAATATTTTTGATTTTTGGACATAAATTGAGGCCACTTTTAACATGAATTGGAATCAAAATTGGTGGTAATCGATCTTTTCTACGACCATCTTTGGTTCTTTCGCTTAACTCTTTTTCATAAAGTTCTGGATGAAATTTCTTCTTATGTTTATTCGCATTGATCCCACTACTGAAGACTGTTGCACATATTTGACAACATTTTATATAAGGATTTTCATGAGCATCGACGTGATCTCTGTAAGTTTGACGTCGAGTAAAAGTTTTCTCACACAGTGGACATCCCAGAATTGTGTTTGGAGGAATTCTTTTTATTTTATTTCGAGATCCCTTTTTCGTTGTAGTAGTTTTGGTTTCCTCATCACTTGAAATTGTGTCTTGCGATTGAAAATCACTATCATCCGATTCAGAATTTTCTTCAATTTCCTCATCAAAAAACTCTTCTTTTTCAATTTTAATCTGATCAGGTTCTAATAAATTTTCTACACATAACTCGACATCCACAATATTATCAAAAGATATTTTAGGGAAATGAGGCCCACATGACTTGATAAAAGATGTCAAATAAAGGAATTTTGATCGACACACTGGACATTTAAATATTTTTTGACCAATTTGCTCTTCAGAATGTTGTTCAACTTCAAAATCTGAAGTTGTGGATATTTTTGGAGGCACTTCTCCAATTTTGTGCAGTTCAGGTAAAAATGACATAACTTTTTATTGAATTTTTTGAAATGAAAAACTCATATAAACTTAAATTTAAAAATAATTCCAAAATAATTTTATGTTCAAGTGAAATATAAACAAGAACTTTTTGATTATTTTGATTGTAAGGAAGTGAATATCGAAGAAAGTTGAAGTCTGAATAAGCGAATATGGTGTATCAAAATAATAAAACATCATCATTTAAAAATGACTGAAAACGAAGTGTATGTTTATGTTTTGATGCTATGAGTCCAACTGTCAAATGAAGGTTTGTTTTTGTTTTGATTTCGCTCTAAAGTGAAAATATTTTAACTTTAAAAATATTTAAGTCAATGATCAAAAAAAATAGCAAATAAAAACATTTAAAATTCAACAGAAATGTCATTTTACCCGGAATTGATAAAAATCGGAGAAAACCTCCCATGGTTTGCAATCAAGTCAAAAGATCAGATCAACGTCCAACCAAATTCCAGTGTAGACCAAGTTCAAAAACCAAAATATCAGTGTTCTGTATGTCGAAAGCAATTTAACTATTTAACGTGTTTTATCAAAACTTGTGAAAATCACTCGTCATCTTTAAGAAAAATTCATGGACTCGCTGAAAAAGAAGACACTGCCAAAGACGAGGAAATAGATCCAGATGATATCATAGTGATAAAAGATGAGAAAACAGACCTTATGATTCCTGATGAACTTGAAAACTCAATTCAAATATCTGAACCTACCACAAACGATGTAGAAGAAGCTGAACATGATACATTTCCAGAGGAACCAGCTTCGAGTGATGACAATTATGAGCCACCTTCATCTCCAGAGGAAGTCCAAATTGTTAAGAAAAAAAGGAAGAAAGTTATTTCGAAGAATAATCGATCGCATTTACGAAACATTTACAATGACCAAGTCAAAAGCATAAGAAATCTACCCGATACTCACGTTTTTTATTGCATTCAATGTGACAGGATTTTCAAAAACACAATCTATCAACTTTATCGGGATCATCTCTTGGGTCATCAAAATCCCCTCTATAAATGTTGTCAAATTTGTCGGTTACAATATTCGAGTGGTAGGGCCGCAAACGAGCACAAGAAGGAAAAACATCCCGAACTGTATAGACAAGAAATGAAAGAACGAAAAGAAATCACTAAAAGTACTGGATTCATTCAAGTTGATTACCAAATTATACCAAAAACTGAAATTGAAATGACAAAAGATGGTACAATGAGGGTGAAGGAATCAGTTAGGCAACAACTTTTAAATGGACAGTCAAATGTAAAAACTGTCAACAAATCTAAGGTGACAATGCAGAGTCGGGAAGTTAACCTAAAACCATTCAGAATTGTCCTTGAATGGGTGAAATTGCCTGGTTTCGCGAAAAATGATTGGATTGGTCTACCGAAAAATTTCGAACAAATTCTGAAAAATAGACAAAACAAGCAGGACAACACCAAAAAAGAAGGGAATTCGATTTCTATCAAAACTCATCAGCAAAAACCAAGAACGTTAAATTCAAATGTATCAAATCAACATGAATTTGACGACTTTAAGTCAGAAAACATAAAAATAGAAGTTAATCCGAGTCAGGTTAAGGATGAAAATGTCGAATTGGAACAAAGTGATGGTGATGACTTTGATTGGCCAATGGAAACTTTAGATGAGGAATTCGATTATGTCCTGGAAGATACAAATCTTGTCACGCACGACGAGGACAATAAGTCAAATATAATTGATGATCAGATTGAAGTGGAACAAAAAGCTGATGTTGCACAAGGTAAGATTTTTTTTGTTATCAACTATTTCAATTTAACTTTTTTCAAAATCTTTTAGTTCCTCGCAAAGGTAGACGTACTATTTTGCCAGAAGAAATACCTGACGTCCCTGATTTTATTGGTGCCAAATATATTTTCGATGTGTACAAAAAACGCGGCAATAATTCGAAAAGTAACCAGCGAAAGCAATTAAAACAAGCTAAAAAGAAAAAATGGTTTGATCGTACAAAAGCTGATTGGGAAGTTCTTAAAGACAAAAATTCGAAACCTGGGAAAAAATCAACTAAAATTACAACTGAAGTACAAAATGAAAAGCCAATTAGCTATAAACAAGAGAGACCAATGTTCACCTGTGAAATTTGTGGAGAAATTCGGAATCAAAGTAATATCCGAAGACACGTTGCCATTCATTGTGCTGAGGAGGATGAAACAAAATGCAGAATTTGTGATTATTCCCAAGAAGGACAAGAAAAAGCAAAATATTTTAAAATGCATTATGCCCGAGAACATGGCACAACATTTCGTGCTTATCTGATAAAAACCCAAAAAGAAAAAATGGAAAAAGGTGAAGATAATTCAAAAAATTTCACATGCAAAATCTGCTTTACAAATATGAAAAACGAAGAACAACTGAAATATCACACAAAAATGCTACACGAATACAATACAGCGGGTGGACGAAATCCAGCGTATCGAGTTACAGGTTTAGAATGCACAATATGTGGAAAAATCTTTAAGAAAACTCTCTATCTTCGAATGCACATTCGTAATTATCATAAGCACACAAGACCTGCAACAGTTTATTGTCATTACTGTGATAAAGGCCTTGCAACAAAAGGTGATTTGAAATGTCATTTTGTCATGGTACATCGATATCGGAATGGAGAATTTCAAGAGGCACCAACCATGACAAAAGGTGGAAATTCAAATGTAACTGTAATTTGTGATAAATGTGGAGTTTTCTTGAAGAAAGCATCAATCAGCAAACATAATTGTCAAGCAAGACAAAAATGTTTGAGAACTGCATCGACTATCCTTGATGCCACACAAAACCGATTGGCACATGAAAAAATAACGGATTTATCTAATCTCTATTGTCATATTTGTGATGTGAAGTTTAGAGACAAAATTGGATTTAGACTTCATATCGAACGTTTAGGACCACCGAAATTTTTTTGTACAGTCATTGGTTGTGAAAAGGGATTTGCAGTGAAACCGAGCTTAACGTCACATATGAGAAATGCACACATTGAAAAAGGTCTCCAAGTCTTCAAATGTAGGGTTTGCGATGATGAGTTCAAAAATAAAATTCAAAGAGTTAAACATGAGAAAGCTGAACATGATTATGTCTTCAGGAAACAAGGACCAGCATATTCAGAAGGATGGATGTAAGTTCTAATTTAAATTTAAATGTTTGCGTTCTTTTGATCATTTTAATTTACAGTGAAGGCAAGGGTGGTGAGTGCCCATATTGTGAGAAGTTCTATGATGATTATGAAAGATTCAAAAATCACAAATACACACATAGTCGGAAAAAAGTTTCAAGAAAGTCTAAAAATGACTTGAGTACGACAAAGAATGTTCAACAAATGTTTGGTGATCATTGGACTCAGTACTAAAATTTTATTTACAAAATTTAATTTAAATAAAGTCGGGAAAAAATTTAATCAGTGAGTTTTCTAAAATATTTTCGATGCTCTGGATGCATTTCACCAATGTGCTTTTGTTTTGTAACGTAATGCGAAAAACTTTCGCCACATATTTCGCAGTCTTTGCTTCCATGACACATTCGTTTGTGTTGTAATAATTGATTCCTTTCGAAATATCCTTTATCACATCCTTCAAAATCACAGAATATTAGTAAATGTCGTTGATCAGCATGAAGATCTTCCATATGCTTTGTTCGATGTTTATAGTGGAAAAATGACTCATTGCATGCACTGCATTTAAACATTGGTATTTTGGGTCCATGTTTCATTTTAGTATGAGAAGAAAGTTGATGTTTTGTAAAGTACTTTTTATCGCATCCTTCCATATCACAATAAAACACTTCACCATTTTCTTTCGCTAGGAATCTATTTTTGTTGTGGTTAATATTTATTTTTGCCTCGGGGTAAAAGTCTCTGCATTTAATACCAGCTATATGGCCATTGAACGTTGCTTGCATTGAAAACACTAATCCACACTTACGACATGTGAAATTTTTCTTGTTTCGCCTGTGAAATGAAAAAATAAATTCATTAATATAATTCAAAAGAAAGTCCAATTAACTCACTCTAGGATTTGACTGTATTCTGGATCTGTGATGTCATGTTTTTCATGATTATGCTTCATTAAACTCAATTTTGATCGAAGTAACTCCCCACAAATTTCACAAAACAACTGGATTTTTGTTCGACCTCCTTTTTTAATTAATTTGACTTCTTCTGATTCGTCACAGAATGCACCGTGTCGATAAAAATGTATGTTAGCCATGTGAACCATCAATCCCTGTTTTCTCTCAAATCCCATATTACAATAATGGCAAATACTGTTGTATTTGTATTTATATTTGTATGTGTTGGTAAATACGTAGAGTTACTAATTGTCATTGTTATAGATTCTCGTTCACTTTCTTTCTGACTCTCAAGTGAATAACACGCAATTAAAGGAAATAAAGTTTAGTTAATTATTTTAATCTAAAACCCAAGTATTTTATTGACTAAGAATACAAGAGGTTATGGGCCTTAAGCCGTTTTTGTGCGTGGAATAGAAAGAAGTGTTTCTAATTCGTAAGGAATATTAATAATTGACAAATAATATTAATTTGTAAGGAAATTTGTACATGTGGTTTTGACAAAATGGCGAATCACTCAAATTCAAGTTTTGATAAATTAAATGATGAGAATTACTCAACATGGAGTCAAAAGATGGAAGCCAGTCTTGTGAAGGATGGTTTGTGGATTTACGTTGAACCTAGACCGGAGTCGGATCAAGAGGAAGATTTGCGCGTATATATGGATGGTTCAAAGCGTGCGTATGCAAGTATCATATTGATGATGGAAGATGAAATAGCCTCTACGATTGCTGATATTAAGACTGCAAGAGAGGCATGGATTTACCTCAAACAAAATTATCAACAAGTATCAACATCTATTAAAATTCGTTTCTTTAAACGTCTGTTCAAAATGCAATTGCCAATTGGAGGGGACATGCGCACACACATTAATACTTTGTTAACCACCGTAAAACAAATTAAAGACCGTGGAATTCCGATTGAAGACTCTATCATTGTTTTTACAATCCTTTCAAGCTTAAATGAAGAATACGAAAATATTGTAACCGCTATGGAGGCTTGGTCTGAGTCACAATTAACAATCGGTGCCGTTAAATCTAAGCTTTTTGAAGAGTACGATCGAAAAAAGGAGACAAGTAGTTGTTATTCTCAGTCGCAGCTCGCACTACAAGCTAAATCAATGAAACCAAAATACGGTGAAGATTGTTTTTTCTGTGGCGATTACGGTCATTTTAAGAGAGACTGCCCAATTCGTATTGCTGTTATGGCAGCAAAGGAAGAAGAAAATCGTAAAAAACATGAAACAAGACAATCATGGTAAAAATCGTCAATATTTGAGTGTAAAACAAGACAACCAAGGCACAAATTCTCATTTCAATTATAATAAAAGATCCAAGAAATATTATTACTCATGTTTTTCTTTCATAAATGCGTGCACAGGTGAGTGGTATATCGACTCAGGGTGTTCACAGCATATGACATGTAATAAAAATTTCTTTGAAAAATTCACTTCAAAATATGATGGTACAGTTGAAGTTGCAAGTGGTCAATTGTTGTCTGTTAATGGTCACGGAAGTGTGAAATTGAAAGTCAATTCAATGTGTACAAATGATATAGATGTAGAACTGGAAGACGTTTTATTTGTACCTGATTTAAAATGTAATTTGTTGTCAGTGAAACAGTTGACAAGTTGTGGTTTTAAACTTATTTTTCAAGAAGAATGTTGTTTTATTGTTGACAATGAAAAGGAATTTTGTCTCGCTAAATGTACAAATGGATTATATAAAGTTGATGTCAAACAACCTTTAATTGCAAATTTATGTATTCATGAATGGCATAGAAAACTAGCACATCGGAATTTGCAGGACATCCAAGTGATGAAGGTGCAAGAAGGGATGTGCATAGATAAGTGTCATTGCTCAAATATATGTGAACCGTGTTTGCAGGGTAAAATGTCGAGAACCCCCTTTAATACAAGTGAAAATGTAAATGAATTGCTGGATGTAGTTGTAACAGACGTATGCGGCCCTTTATCTGTTAAAGGTTTGAAGAATGAGCGGTATTTCATAACTTTTACCGATTTATACAGCAAATATTGCACTGTATTCTTCATGAAAACAAAAGATGAGGCAAAACAATATGTTAAATTTTTTGTGGAAGGATTAAAAACATCTATGAACAAGAAACCAAAGATAATAAGAAGTGACAGGGGAGGAGAATATGTGAATCATGATCTTCAGCTTTATTTAGCATCTGAGGGGATAAAATTTCAATGCACGGTAGCTTATACACCTCAACAGAATGGCGTTAGTGAGCGTAAGAATCGAACTCTGATGGAAGCCGCCAGGACTTTGTTAGTTGATTCAGATATGCCACTGTGTTTCTGGTCTGAGGCAGTTCGTCATAGCAATTATGTGTTTAACAGAGTGAGTACTACACGTCAAAAACAATCTCCTTATGAGCGGTTTTATGGACAAAAACCAACTCTTGAAAACATTTATCCATTTGGTACTCATGTATATTCAAAAATACCAGATGAGAGAAGAGTAAAAATTTCCTTGAAAAGTGAAAAGCTTCGATATGTCGGTGTTGATGAAAACTCCAAAGGTTTTCGTTTGGCAAATGTAACAAAACGTTTAATAATAATAAGTCGAGATGTCAAAATAATGAACGAATCAGCTGTGACGAAAACAACAAATTTCGATCTCGATGACATGTTACTTCTTGAGAATTTAGAATCGAATGAAAATAGAATGAACGAAAACAAAACGATTGAAAACGAAACGAATGAAAACAAAACAAATGATTCAGAGGAAGTTGATGTGAATATTATTGAAAATAATACGGATTTTTATCAGTTTAATGAAAACTCGGAAGATAAACAATATGAAAACGAAGAAAGTAATATTATTCAGGGGGATGATGGAATTCCAACAGACCAGGTGAATAATATTTCATTAAAAGAAACTCCAGTAAAAGTTGAACCAGAAATTCGTCGCTCTTCTAGGCAAAACAAAGGAAAAATGCCAGCTCGTTTTGATGATTTTTATTGTTATGCTGTCAAAAGTGATTCTAAATTGTATGAACCGACAACATATATTGAGGCTATGAATTGTTCAGATAAGGATATGTGGTATGCTGCGATGTTGGAAGAATTGAGGTCCATTGAGGAAAATGAGACATGGGTTTTAACAGATTTGCCAAATGATAGACGACCTGTAGGATGTAAATGGATTTACAAATTGAAATCCGATGAAAATGGAGCTGTCAGATACAAAGCGAGACTTGTTGCTAAAGGGTTTTCCCAGAAATATGGGCAAGATTTTGATGAAGTTTTTGCTCCTGTAGCAAGTTCTGTTACGTTTAGATTATTATTATCTGTGGCTGGAGATAGGAAATTTATTGTAAAACATTTTGATGTCCGTACTGCCTTTTTGAATGGAATCCTAGATGAAGATATTTACATGCGCCAACCAGAAGGATTTGCAAATGGAAATGGGGTTTTGAAACTGAAAAAGTGTATTTATGGTTTAAAACAAGCCGCACACGTATGGAACAGAACACTTCATGAAACATTATTGAAATGTGGTTTCATTCAAAGTAGAAACGATAAATGTCTCTATATGATGAAAAAAGAGAATGACTTCTGTTATGTATTAATACACGTAGATGATTTACTTGTTACCTCAAATAAAGAACAACTCATTGATGACACGTACAAAATCTTGTCAAGTAATTTTGAAATGAAGAACTTAGGAGAAGCAAAACAGTATTTGGGTATAAATATTACTAAAACGAAATCTGGAGATTTTTGTATTGATCAAAGTAATTATATTGAACGAATTGTCATGGAAGCAGGATTAAAAGATGCAAAAGACTCTAAATATCCTTTAGATACAGGGTATTTTAAAAATGTTCAATCATCACTTTTACCTTCAAATGAAACATACAGAAAATTAATTGGTATGTTATTATATCTTTCAACCAATACGAGACCGGACATTGCCGCAAGCGTATCCATACTTAGTCAAAAGGTATCTAATCCCACAGTGTATGATTTTAATGAAGTGAAAAGGATCATACGATATTTGAAAGGCAGTAAAGATTTGAAACTGCATCTTAGTGGAGAAGGACCTAAACATTTGTATGCATTTACTGATGCAAATTTCGCTGAAGACATAAATCATGGAAAGTCAAATAGTGGTTTGTTTATTGGAATTAATGGAGGTGCTTTGACATGGCATTGTCATAAACAACAAGTCGTTGCATTATCAACAACCGAGGCCGAATACATAGCGTTGTGTGATGCGGGAAAAGAATTAGTGTGGATAAGACGCTTATGTGAAGATTTCAATATTGATGTTACAACAGCTACACCCGTTTATGAAGATAATCAAAGTTGCATTAAAATGTTATGTAATGATAATCAGAGTAGTAGAACCAAGCACATAAGAGTTAAGTACCACTATACAAAGGAACTGGTGGAAGCATCAGAGATTGAAATTGTATATTGCCCTACTGATAAGAATGTTGCAGATATGCTCACCAAGCCATTGGGTCCAACAAAGTTGGAATACTTGAGAAGTAAAGCTTTTATGAGACATGACAATTAAGAGGAAGTGTTGTATTTGTATTTACATTTGTATGTGTTGGTTAATACGTAGAGTTACTAATTGTCATTGTTATAGATTCTCGTTCACTTTCTTTCTGACTCTCAAGTGAATAACACGCAATTAAAGGAAATAAAGTTTATATTAATTATTTAAATCAGAAACCCAAGTATTTTATTGACTAAGAATACAAGAAAATTTTTGATCGTGATTAATTTATTGAGACTTTCTATTAAGTTTTTACTCCACATGTTCATTTACTTTCATTTAAATTAAACTAGAATTTTTTTTTTACATTGAAACTCGCGTGATTCTACAGTTATTTGAACTACAAAAAAATTGAATGTTCTTTCAACTACATTTAATTCAATTTTTTTCTCATATTTCATACATGTATGAGTTTTTGTGGCTTCACTAACTTTTGTTCAATTACATTCAAGGTGGCAAAAACGCTTATAATATGAAAAAAAAGTGAAATAAATGTTATTTCAAGTCTAGTCGAGTATTATGTGATTTTTGTGTATCTATATGTGTGTGTTGAATTGATAGAGATGGAGTTAAATTACTGTAATACTTATTATTATTATTAAATTTTTTTAAGTATGATTGACATTTAGAGGTTGATCACACTTCATATTTTTATGAGATACAAAAAATTTACAAGGCCCGATTTTTGTCAACTTTAATATTTAGATACATAAAATAGAGAAATGGCTTATCATGTATTTGAGCTGCATAAAAAGGTTATTAACCGCACCATTTAACCGAGTATTTACTTGCTTACCAAATTAAATGAAATGTAAAAAAGGCAAATGACCAGACATGATCGATATTTTCATGTCAATATTTTCAAAACATTTCTTCCTTGTAAATGAAAATATTTAACGGGAAATATGATTTGAAGGTGTAAATTTTCAGTATATCATTAGAAATAATATAATTAACTAAAAAATAAAAATGACATTCAATATATTTCAAAATAAACTAAATTTTTAATTAAAAACACATGTATGAGTAGTTTATTTCCCAGAAAAAATTCTTCTCTCGGATGTTGTCAATCAAAAATTCTGTGAAATTTCTGCAATAAAAATATCTTAATAGCCTGCCAAACCTTGGTCTAACAAAAGATACCAAAATTTTATAATGAATGTGCTCATTTGACCTTTGGTTCCGCCACGTTAATATTTTTGTAAGAAAATTGTAGCAAAAATCTTGGCATGCACTGTATGTTTATGTTGCGTTGTCACCTTTATTCACAAAATTTTCATCATACACAATGAACATCATCATTGTTTTTATTTTTTGAAAAAAGAATAAAACGTCACATACATGAACACGTTTATTTATCATGACGATTCACATCACACTAATGATCGACCTATTTATCAAATAAGAAACACACAATATTTAACAAATAAATTAAGATACACATGAATTGTGAGGCGACGCAATGTCTATCATTCATATAAAGTCAATCAAAAAGATGTCTTGTTATGTTTGTTGAAAAAAAATATGAAAATTATAAAATTAAAAATAAAATCGTGTTGAATGGTGTATAGATGTTTATTTTATGACAATATAAAATGTGTTTTAATTAAATAAAATTTTTTGATTGAGTCATCTGTTGTTCATCTCACAAGTAATTAATGGAAATTTACGAAAAACTATTAAAATTGTTGTTATTATGAAAATTTAACCTCGATACAATATTTTCTTTTTTTGAATTTCTGGGAAATTTTAACCTAATTATAAGTTTTTGTCAATTCAGATCATTATTGTGTTTTCTTATGACCAGATCAAAACTTGAAAAAGTACGATACAATACACAAAAAGTCTACAGAAAAAGAATAAATCTGAATTTCGCTTTAAAAAGCAACTTCCCCGCTTAAAATGTGCTATGTGAGTTTTTTCAAAAGTAGTAAGAAAAGTCTTACGATAAATATTTAAAAATATTTTGTAAATTTTATAGTCACATTCACGTTTTATGGCCTTAAAACTGATAAGAAACATGTGTTATCACTATTTTAATCTGGTTTCGAAAAGTGATAATTGAATTCATTGTAATTCTATAGAAAAGACTGAATGGCAGCAAAAAGTAAAATTTTATTGAAGTAATTTCAATGCTTTTAATGAAATCGATTCT
Organism: Culicoides sonorensis; assembly: GCA_900002565.1. Lineage (NCBI taxonomy): Eukaryota > Metazoa > Arthropoda > Insecta > Diptera > Ceratopogonidae > Culicoides > Culicoides sonorensis. The sequence goes on along the minus strand of LN483372.1, from coordinate 1,074,970 downwards.
AAATCTTTATAGACCATTGTTTGATTCTGAATAGCAATCTGTTGTTCTACACTTCAATGAAATGCATGAAATCAGACTGAATCCCATCAACAACCTCATTTTGAAACTTAAACAAGGTCTTTACATACATCTTTTTATTGTAATTTAATTCAATTAATCAAGGTTTTTGAGTTCCGATGTCAAAATATCATAACATTATCAGTCAAAATATAATAAACAGACAAAAATATTCGTAGATTACAAATTATTATTATTATAAAATACGAATTTATCGATAAGATTTGATTGGAATTGACATTTAAAGTGAAGTCAAACCGAAATTTCCTTTTGAAAATATAAAAAAAAATATTACAAATAAGTGTGCATACAATTTTCATGATAATGTCAATTAAGTTCAATAAGCTTTTTACATTTGAGCTTGTTTATGTCTAATAATTTGAATTAAATTGATGACTGATCTTAATTGACTCAATAATAAAAAAAAACTTGTTGTTTGAAAATAAAAAAAAAAACTGACAACAATGTCAGACTAGACATGCTGGCGACTGGTTGCATGCATTGAAATTAACAGATGAATATTTTTGTAAATTTTTTCAACTGTTATTCAATGAACTTCGTTCACGAAATGACACGTGTAGTTTTTTTAAAATGTACTATCAATGACTCTGATCTTTTAATTCTCTGTTATTGTATGGATTTCTAGTTTAAAAAGTCAATATAAAATGCAAATGTTGACAAAATAATAAATGAAAACAACTTTTATATTTATTTATTATTGTAATAAAATTTCTGGTTCAAATAAAACCGGTTTTTGAATATTAAAATTTTTATTTATTAAACATGTATTTACTTTAAACTCACAAGTGTGATACAAAAAAATGTGTTTCACTGAAATTACTTGCTCATAATTTATCTTATTACTGACCATAATTATATAGTCAAGGATTGGTATTTGTTGTAATTATAATTAGTATAAACACATTTTGAATTAAATTGAGCTTTAGTGGATCGGTTTTTGCAAGTTTATTTTCTGATATTTGAAAAAAAAATCGTTTGGTGAACAAAAATGGTTTAAATACATAATAAAAAAGGCTCGAGCGCATGAATAAATCAAAGAAAAAATGAAAATCGTGGGTCAAACCTTGCAACTTTTAAGCAATGCGCTCAAATATTTACATGAAATTATAATTTCAATTTTTTTACTGGTATTTAATCTCAATGTTTTTCAAAGTAAGTGATCTGTTAACATTATTTGTTTAACTTAAAAAATGAATGTTTTTTTTTAATATTTGAACACATGTTCTGATGTTGCAACAATAATAATTATCAATTTCTATGAACACATGTTTACACTATTAAATTATTTTCCATAAGTATTTATGGCGAATTTTTAGGTTTTCCATCAAAGAAAATAAAAAAAAATAAAATTTCTTATGAAAGTTCATGAGAGCGCCTGGTTAATCGTAAATTTAATCATTTTTGATTTCCTTCTAATAATGAATGTTAAAAAGATTCAAATGCATTGCAAATGAGCCACAGTTCAACAACTATTTTGCTTGTATGAATTATTTTTAGAAGTAACACAACACCTCATCTCAATGGGCATAATAGAATATAGATAATTTTTTGGCAGAAAATCAATTTTTTATTTAAATGAGGTACAATTTTGATAGAAATGTTTTGGCTTAGAATATTTATTGTAGATGAAATGAAATTGATATTTTCGATGGAAATCGGAAACTCTAAATTATCTAACTGTTGATTGGATATTTGATATTTCGAGGCATGTGCAAAACTTGTGGTTTGGTAGTAGAATCATTTAAATTAAGCGAAATTTTATATTTTAAAGGTTATTGATCTGAGGTTTTCCGAGATTTTCAATAAAGATGGAATTTTGAAGATGGCAAACCGTTTGTCTCAATCAAATTGTAGATGATTCAGTAGATTAAAAAGTGTCTCTTAATACCTACAATTTTGGCATCAGTTAAAACAACAATAACAAAACTCAAATAAAAAACAATGAATTAATTGATATTTCAATTGAAATAATTGCAAAATTTTGTTCACACATCAAAATTTCTATAAAATTGCATACAGACACACATCAAGTCGAACACTTTATTAAAATAACAAATAATTAATACATGTCTTTTTTGTGAGAAGCACGAACGTGACTTTTGCCTAAGTAAATATTTAACTATAGTATGTGTACTCTAATTTTATAATTGCACAAAAAACTTAAACAAGTGATATTCAAACACTTTTAACGATGGTATAATTAAAATTGGTAAACAATTTGTATGATAATTCATAATTTTTTAACTAAATATTAGTTTTATATTCGAAAATATGATATCGTGTCTGGATTAATAACAAAATATTTGTGCAAGTGTTTCTCGATGAATGTTCAAATAAATAAATAAATATTCATGCTCTTTACATGAATTCACTGTTTTTTTTTCATTTGTGGTGTCTGTCGTAGTTGACTGTGAATGAATAATAATAAATGACCTTGAATTGCAACTACCGCTCACATAATTATTTGTACTTAAACCGGCTTTTATCTGTTATTTATTATATCTGTATCTGAGTTATTCACATAGGCTTTTTATGAGTGAAACCTACGCATCATCGACGATGATTACATTGCATGCTCATGCAAAAATTGTGTTTGTATGTCTAGTCTGATAGTAAAAAAAAAATAAAAGTATCATAAAACAAGTTTGTTGTAAGTAATATGAAAAAATAACAAAAGGTTCATAATTTTGCTGTTAAATGTAAGGAAATGCATGAGTAAAATGACATTTCATGACTTTGAAAGCCTTTTTTAATTGAATAATCGTTAAAATTTTAAAGCAATATGAACAAAATTAATCATATTAGTTTACTTCCTCTTTTTAACCATCAAAATATCTCATAATTCACCTACAAAAATTTTGAATTGCAATACACGTGTCGACATTTTGTCACTTAATTACAACACACTTTGGTTACGCCTTTTAATGCGACAGTTAAATGTTTTGTACAGTACAATGAATAATGAAATTATTATAAATTTTTGTCTTAACTCATTAAATTTATTTACAATTATTATAATTAACTGCACTTTGTCATTTATTCATAATTTTGCTTTAAATTGACATCAATAACAATCAATTTATTATTATCATTTTTATTATACATTTACTATTCATAATTAATTTTGCGTGTGCAGTGACAAAAAAAAATTAAATAAATGATCTTTGATTTACTTAACTTATACATTTAAGTTTAATTTTTAAATGGAATGAATGGTTAACTTGAATATGAAATTAAATTAAAATAAGATGTGATGCATAAAGAGATGAAGCAATATTTTAAAAACGATCAGATGAATTTAGTTAGATCTGAAGTAGGATATTAGATAAATCTTCTAATGTGGTAGAGGTTCCCTGAAGTAAAGAAAGCTTATGTAAGCAGATATTTTCAGTAACGTAATAATTAAATTTTCTTTTTCAAACAAAAAAATTGAAATAAACTAACTTTGTCAATGCAATGCAATAAAACAAGTTTATTTATTTAGAGTCTATTTGTGTACAAAAAACCCTCATTTAAATTGAACAAATTTAATTTTTGCGTCAAGGTATTGTATCATTGAAAGAAGGTCAATTTATGAACATTTTTTTTCAGTATACATAACGACATCACATCTTTCATCTAATTTAACAACAAAAGGAAATTGAATTATAGCGTGTAGAATTATCTTAACATTCTCGAGATATCGTCGCATATTTACATTTAACATTCAGGACTTGATATCTTCAAACAAATACAATTATATTACAAGAGAAAACCTGTTCGTAAATTTTTGATTCTATGATAGATTTATAGCTTGAATTCATATTTCGTATGAACAAATTTAAAAATAATAAAATAACAAAAAATGAGACATCAAGTTCAATGAAATCTAAATTTTAATATTTTAACGCCATGTTATTATTAAATTTTTTTTCATGTGTGTATGCATTTTATCTAAAGTCAATGTAAATTATTGTAAAATGTTTGTTGTATGGGTGGTTGGTTGATGCCAAATTAAAATAAAATTTAAAAAAAAGTCATACGTGTGCGAAGAAAATTAGCAATAATCAAAGAATTGGAGTGACACAGGCTTATTTTTTTGTGTCATAATAATTTAAATGTAAAGAGTTCAATTATCTTTTTTGACTTTTATATTGAATTTTAAAATTAAATTTTTTGTTAAGGTGTGACTTTTGAATGAATTTTCTATTAACGCCTTATTTTATGTAACATAACTAGAATGTTAAGTGTCATTTAGAGAGATATTTAAAGGTTGGTGATACAAATGTTTGAAGAATTAATTTTATTGACATGTCTCCTCTCTGAATTCTAAATACTCTGTAACCAACTTACTAATAGCGCATTTTGTTCTCACCCACGTTCATCTACAAGTAGGCCAGTCAAAATCACCTTTCAGAACTTCCCATAAACTTTAACGAGTATATGAATGGTCTTTAATACAATAAGTTGGCAAATCCTCTTGTTACCGTTTCATTTTCAGTGAAACGTTTCGAATAATTCTCGAACTTTTTGTGATATTAATCTGATAAAATAATCGGTAGCAGTGTGTAAAAATCAATAAAACACATAATAAAGACCGTTTATTAGCTAAATTTGCCAATTTTAATTTATTTCATCTGAATGAAACAAAATCAATTTATTGGCAATTGTCCAAAAAAAAAAACGTTGGCCCATCTCAAATAATAAGTGTATCGACTAACTTTCAAAAATTTATGTTTGTTTGTTGAATTGTGTGACAGTGTTTGTATGTGCATCACAGCACTTATGATTATTTTTTTGGTCGATATAATAATAATAAAATAATATCAATGGTTTATCATTTGTTTATATTCGCGAATAAACTAATTTTCGTGTAATGCACTTTTGACTCAAAACAATCAACAAAAATAGTGAACGTGCTAAATCTATAAATCTAGTATTTATTTTATGACACCACATGCACGTCAATTTAAGAAGATGATTTTTGAGGGGGCGATTAATGGGAAACTGTGATTAGTAACAAAAATATTGAATTTTACTCAATTGTGTCAACAATTTACTTGAAAACAATCATTCTGAAATATCTTTCTGTGAAGAACACATCAAAATAATGTCTGACATGCAAATGACGATGCAATTTCATAAATATTTATATTTTAATAATTGACAGATCGGAAGGAAATATCATACAAAAAAAATGCATGTACAAAAATCCTTGATAGACCTTCGCCTTCACATTTCTGTACAGTGTACTCACAAGTGCACAAAAATACACTTCCTTTTATTTGTTTTAATTATTTAAAATTAAAAAAAAAATATGTGTACACTTGACTTGTTCAATGCATTCACTTATAAAACATTTCTCCTCATATGGTTACAAACAATGCAAATTAACATACATTTCATTTTAAATTTAACCATGATTATGACGAGTGTCGGTGATGATGATGATGATAATAATTATGATAATTTTCATAGACATAATTTTATTTCTGCTAAGATTTCATTTAATATTTTGCATGCAATTTTTCAAAACATTTCAAGAAGTTGTTGTGTATTTATAATTTTTTATATTTTTACAAACACACTCGTCATTTAATATTCAGTGCATAAATTTGTATATGCAACGAAAAATTATAATGATATTTTGAAATGTAAGACTCATATGTGTGCTCTGAGTTGGTGGTGTAACATTTGATAGTATTATTATTATTTTAATGAATTGTTTATGTGTTAATTCGAACACATTCAGTTGCGTTGTACTTGTTTTGTTTTACAGATAGAATTTTAAATGAGAAGAATTAAATAGGTCAATGCTAAAATTAGTTGGCGAAAAAGAAAAGAATTCACGATGGGTTTTCTTTTATTTTCACTTTTTCTTATTTATTTGTTTTGTCGAAAATTGTTTTCTTATTGTTATCTGAAAATATTTACAGATAATATGAGAAGTTGAAATCGAAAGAGTTTGAACTTTTCGTTTTTTAAGGAACGCAACAAAATCAAAGCAAAAAACGTCAAATTCCAGTAAACATTGTAACAGAATCATGTCAAAATCTAGATTTCACTATCAAAATATTTAATTTAATTGCAGAAGCATGATCTAATTCGAACATGACACCACAAATAATGAAAAATAAACTTATTGATCAAAGGAACTTATTGTCACAATTTTACTCAAAATATTTATAAAGTATACAAAAAAATACTCCATTTAATTTAATATCAAATAGTAAGCATTCAATTTCATAATAAGAAATAAGATATTAAAGCGATTTTATATTTTATTTATTTATAGTTTTTAATTTGAAAAAATCAACACAACTCAATTCGGTGAATAAGCATTTAATAATAAAGCAATTCAATCGATTGTGGAAGTTTCCTTTTAAATTTAAAAAAAAAATCGGAATTGCGTTTTAACTTTTTTAAAACTTATTTCTTTATTTTTTAAGTTCTGCATTATATTTATATCAATTATGCATACTTTTGTGTTTTAAAACGGATATGCAACGTATATCAATTGTGTGTTTCAAGGTCATGTTCACGTGTATGTTTCAGGAAAAAAGATTATTTTCAATTGATTTTGAATACAAACAATTGCACGAGATGAGAATTCTAAAAATATTTGTATGTATATTTTTGAAGAAATGTTAAAGACCTTCAACTCTGAGATGAAAAATTAGGACATATGACATGCGCAACAAATCCTTTATGTGATTTTATTATTATTTTTGTACCTTTTACAGTCCATTGTCTCGGATTTCGAGTATTTCACATAGATATAGCCATGTAATGAGTGTAATAGATATAAAAATATCAAAAAGTCAGAAACATAAAAAAAAGTCAGTTTATCCATTCATTCAAATTTGATGTAATATTTTTGATAAGGCGCAATTTGGTACAATTAAGCGCAATCGCAACTTATAACCGAGGAATCTGCAAGCGTTTTATTCTAAACATTTCGAAAGAAACATTTGAGCAAAGGCAGATTAAAGTCGCTTTGCTCTTGTAATGTAATGATAAGCTAATAACGAAAAAAATATGGAATGAAATAAAAATTAACACATGGACTTTAAATTTAATTGATATCAGGTCAACTTTTTCACTTTTTTTCTAAATATTTTATGCCAGGTAAATAAACTAAACACATTAAGATAAGAAAATAAATAGATAACAAGTTCATTTCAACTTATGTATCAAATTTTTTAATTTACTTACACTTCCTTCTTCCATATGGGCCTAAAAATGGATTCCCTTTTCCTATGATGTTTTCATCGATATATTTAATAATCTTTACAGGATCCTCGGTTCTTTTAGCAATCAATGAATTGCGTTGACGTGCCACACGTAATGGAAAATCGTCACTTAATGATAAACTTTTTGTACGACTATTTTTTCTTAATGCCATATTTTTATTTTATTTTTTATAAATAAATTATAATCTCTTATCTTTTTATCAACTTTATTTGTATTACTTGATACGCTCTTTGATATTGATACTGATCTTCATAAATTATTATTTTCAATTCATCAAACTTTCAATTATCTTTTTCAAGTTTATTATTTTCAAGTAAGAATTTTACTAAGCGATAATTATTACCGTCTATCAAGGAAATAGAATTATTTCTTTATTTGCTTTTAAACATTTATTATTTCGTGGTCTGTGTAAAAAAATGTAATAAATTTTAAATGGGACGCTAATGAATCGTTTAATTTGCACTTAATTTTACACGGTTTTTTTTAAATTTAATTTTATTGTAAGCATACAAAAGAAATTTTTCTATATTATTATGAATGAATCTTTGTTTCTCACTCTGTTAAGATGAATTAACAATTTTAAATGTCCTTGAATCCTAGAACACCTAAGTTTTTCATTATTTGTATGAAAATTAACCTTGTTTCAGGTTATGCACTTTCTTTCCTTTTTTATGTTATTCGTGCGCAATTTTTATTTTTTTTATTATAACATGACCTTCATCACTTTCATTTGTTGTTATTTTTTGATCATATCATTGTGAACAAATTTTGTATTCAAATTTTGTAATGACGTCACCTTTCTTTTTCGTTTTTCCTTTTTAATACTAATATGATTATTTATTTTGTTGCATAATCTGACCCTTATACAATTTTTTTATATTATCTCATTTTAATTTCATTTCACATACAATAACGAGACACTATCTGTAGTAATTTTTCGTCACTGCTGTTTAAATATTTATTAATTTTTTTTAATATAATTTTTTATTATTTCATTAAACAATGTTTTCCTTTTCTTGTTTCATTAATAAGAAGAACAAACAAAATAATCCATACTACTCGATAGAATTATTAAATTTGGTGCGATTCAATAGCAAGTGTATTATAATAAATATAAAAATATACAATTGCAATGATATTATTTTTTCTTTAATCTTAATTAAATTACTTTTTTCAAGTCTTAATCAGATGAAGCGCGACAGCTGACTGACTAAAAAATTACAATTCAGTTTATTTTCATTTAATTTATGAAATTGGATTCCCCCACCACTTCCCGATCAGCCGTGTCAATTTTGGTACGTGTTTACGTTTATTCCTTCCATTTCCTCAATATGATAAAAATTAAAAAATTCATATTATGAAAATGTTTGTTTTATTATTACAGATTTTTTTTTATTTTCATTAGAACTGAAAGATCTTTAAATTTCCCCTCCTTTAAAAAACGATTGTGATGTTAGTGTTGTATGTTAAATATATATGTTCTTGTTCTTTCAGCCCTCTTCTTATTGAAAAAATTTCTTTTGCATTAATAAAACAAGAGAAAAAAAATGTAAATTTATTCGAAAATTGAATTTTACATTATAATTTTTATCAATATTATCTTATAAATACTTATTAACTTTTTACTTTTTAATGTATGGACTGTACTCATACCTTTAAAAGATGTTTGTTCAATGTATTAGTATTGTTTTTATAGAACAGCTGATTTTCTTGAAAATTATGAATGAAAATGATTACTACGACGTAGTAAAATCTAGAATAAAACGTAACAATTTGCAGTTCATGTCTAATGTGATGTAATACTATTTTCTTTTTAAGATGAGTAAAAAATCATCGAGGGTTGTAAAAGTCATTAAGAATAGGAAATTTTTTTTCATAATTAAAGGCAGCAGATCAAAATTGATGATTTCAGTTCACTATCCATTAAACCATTGTAACAATTTTAGAGGAAAGTTCATATTAAGAGTAACCCTAATATTGAATTTCCGTACTTCATGAAACACGAAATCGAAATTTAATTCTTGAAATTCTCATTTCAACTTCAGTATTTTTTCAATAACAAATAAATTTATATAACAATCCAATATATCAAAACTTAATTGTTCCATTTCTTTCTAAAAGATGGCACTGTGTTAAAATGTACGTGTTCAATGCGAAGCTTGTTTCATTTATTAACCCAATCCATTGATTTAAAAACTGTTCTGATGCTAAAATTAAATTCCAGTTAAAAATTTTTTGAAAGTCAAATACTTAAAAAACCACCACTTTGAAATTTAATGGTAAAAGTCATGAAAACTTTAATAGAATAAGTGTATTTTTGAACTATTAAATTAAACGTTTAAAGAAGACATACATATTTAGGCAATAAAAAAATTCTTCACAACCACATCAATCCTAACAAAAACAAATGAAACAAATTTTCGCAATAAAATAAAATTAGATTCAAGAAGTCTTTTTATTTTTATTTGAGTAAGAGAGTGTTTTCTTATTTTGACACACATTACCAGTCAAGTGATTGATTATATTACATTACTTTATACATTTTTCAAACGTTTTAAATTATAAAATAGAAAACTGCATTTTATTTTGAAATGAATTCATGTGGTACTGAGTTGACATTGGAAATTATAAACTTTACTGGATGCATTCAGAATGAATTTCATAATGAGAACGTCTGGTAGCTTAATTTTCTTGGTTTGATTATGAAGACGTCTGGTCCTTTTTTGTCTATTGGTCTCCATCATAAGAAGAGATATGTCGAATCAGAACATTTGAATTGATTAAAAATTGAATGGAACCGTCTAATATTTTATAAAAAGTTTAAATTTAACAATGGAAACGCCAGGTTATTTTAAATTTTTGTTGTTGTAAAATTTTTTATAAATTTGCCTTTTTGGTGCACTATTCTATTTTAGTTTTAGTCAAGTGATAATCTCAATGATACTTTAAATAAAAGAGCAATAAAGCTATGAATTGCTTGATAAAAGTTTAAATTGAAATACAAGTTAAATAATACTTAGTTAAATGTTCAAATCTAAAGAGTATATGAATTTAGCTTATTTAAGATTGTAAGTACTTGAGGGTGCTTCACGATTTTTGTCTAAATAATTTGAGAATATGAAGAAACGAAACAATGACTACCACAATCCTGTTAAAGCAATTCAACACTTTTCAAAGGAAATTGATATGGTTATTGGGACCTTAATTTTACGTTTTTGATACTTACCATAATTCATTTTTATAGGTCAAATTTAATAAATTTACTTCGGTGCAATTTTTAAATAAATAAAATTGTACTATAATATTGCTCTTGGCTGTTATTTCTAATATTACTTGTGTTTTTACACACACACACACGTTCACAAATTTATGAGTAGTAGTAATCGTTTTCGGAATAACATAAAATTTGTAATAAATATTTTGCTTCCGGGTGAATCAATCAAAAAATATTTTCACTGCCATTAAGATCAGATGTCTTTTCCATTGCCTTTTTTTTAACGGAAAATAACAATTTATTATTATTGATCGAAATATTATGTGTCTGCGTTTGAATTAAAGCTATGAATAATTTTATTTATGAAGTGATAATTTTAATTTGAAATGCCAATGGGAAATCTCTGCATTGGATTGTGAACGAAATTGAAAATCATACCTCAATTTATTAATTTACTTTACTATGTCGTTTGTTTCAATAATTGATTCGAAGCTTAAATTGAGATTTTAAATTACCATAAAAATTATATCCGATGATTCGCTGTCAATATCGCACTCATAAAACAATAAGTCAACAAAATAAATAAAAAGGTGAAATAATATTTTTATTGGATTGTCACAAGTCATAATAATAATAAAAATAATGGTATATGTCATAATATTAAAATAAAAAGCGAATTACAGACATTATATGAATTGAATGTTATTTATTGAACTGAATATTTTCATTTTGTTACATAAAAAACTGTTTCAGCTTCTGTTCGTAACTAAAATCAAATATTTTGTTTCAATTAAAATGGAATTTAGATAAATTCTAACGAGGTACGGTAAGTTTTTATGTTTAAGGAATTTAAAGATTTTATTTTAATAAATTTATTGAACTGCAAATAATTTTGGTTTCAATTGGACTAAAAAGTGTTGTTCAAGCAGATGTTGCCTTAATTGAAAATGGTACAATTTAGGTTTGTGGGATCATTGTGATTCAATTTCTAATAACATTGTAAAGGAATCTCTGTAATGTAATTGCTTAAAGAGATAACATTATTTTCTTAATTCACTGTTATCAGACAGAAATTTTAGTGTTCTGAATATGACTTTAATTGGTAAGAGGTAGGCTAGGGGAAAACCTTAAACTGAGACACATTCTTGCCAAAAACTAAGATCTCACGCAATAACTTTTTTTTATGAAAAGAATACGCTTAATACAGTTCAACCAGTATTTACCTTTCATTATTTTTTTTTAACTATTTTCACTCACGTTAAAAATTTTATATCTCTTCTATTTCATGGTGTAACACTTTCCTACTTATAATGATCAACATCATTTGTAGCATTATCTTCATCATACCAATATATTTAAAGAAAGTGATATGATGACAACGATTATGTTGATGAGTGAAGGTGCTAAAATATACACATATATTTTGATATCTTTATACATTATCTTGATTCTCTAACATACATGGTTAGGTATGAATTTTATTAACATATCTTCTTTTTTACCTCAAAAGCTTTTTATGTTACACTATGAAAAGGTGTGATTGTGTATGTGCTTTTGTCAAAAATAAAATGGTTAATTTAGAATGTGTTCTTCAAAATCTTAACATTCTGTAGAAGCGTTTGTGGTTTTTATTTACATGTATGTTATATAATTGAATATATTCCATTTTTCTACGTATTTAATATGAAAAGTAATTTCATATATATTTTACGGCAAAACTGTTTGAAAAGAAACATTTTGTTGTAAAGATTCGTTCAATTTTGATATATTAACTTTATTATTAGTATGATAAGATATCAATGTCTGTCAAAGAAGCCTCATTCAAGGATGAGAGTAGGTAGAACTTGTAATTGAAATAATTTTAACTTATACGGTAATGTTCTTGTTTATTTTTATCACTTCCATGTGAAATTCATCTATTGGCATTATTTTCATTGGTTGGTTGAACTTTTCAGTCTGGTATTCCGTTCAGTATGTAAAACATTACAGCAAAACGAATCAAATATTACAAAAATATTTTATATCTGACATGTCATGTATTCCGTTTCATTACAAATTAAAATTAATTTTAGTGATTCATTTAAACAATTGAAATTATATCTGAATTGCAATGATGACATTAAACAATTTTCGTGATATTGTGCAATCAAATCAGTTGGATCACATCATCATCATCATCATAGCTTTGATATCCAACACATTCCATTGTAATCGTAGTAAAATTGACCATTACAAAAAACTAATAATAAACATTTAAAATATAAAATAACACAACGTTGACAGAATTGTATATTTCATGAAAATGTGTCATCATGTAGATGGCAAAAATGATATCATATCACAACAATACCAAAATGAATGTAATAGAAAATACAAAAAATGTGTGTTAGTGAAAACTTCTATTCAGTTAGTAAATTATTATGTACCAAAAAGGAGAAAAATAGAAAGACATGAATGTGTGTGTTACTGTGAATGTCTGTCCATTCAACACATGAATTTGTATATCTTCAATAAAATATGATGACCGTGTGTTTTATTTATGTTGATACATTTTTTTATTTGTTTTGTTCAATCTCTGAATGTTTTCATTTTGTTTTATGGCAAGCTCAGTGCACTATAAAAATAATAATAATACAAATATACAAGATATATAAAGAGCACAATGCAGGTGGTGATTTTGTGTGATGATGAATAAAACAGAATTTCGTCATGTTTTTTACACTCTTTCATGTTTTAACATATTTTGTTACACACGAAACAGAATTGGAATACAAATTTGAATGGAAATCAGCGAAAATAAGTTTTGAGTTTTTTTTTTAAATTAAACAGATTTTTAAATATCTCAACATCGTCATCAGGTGTTACCGTCTACTTAACCTGTTGTGTGAAAAGAATAAAAGGTTCAAAATTTGATGATTTTCCTTTTTCATGTTATTCAAGTTATTTAATTAAAACAGAAATCACACCAAAAAAAAAACGAAAATGAAAATGTATCACGTAAAAGTGAAATCTGAAAATTGTTTTCAAGGAAATAATTATATTTGTACTGGATCATCTCAAATTAAATTTCGACAGATTTGTAAAAGAAATATTTTTTACAGTCATATTAAAGTTTGTTTTTTGTTAATTAATGCAAAAAAGTTCCACAACAAAATTCTGTAGACTTTCTTTTTCTATTTCCTGTCTAATTTGATAATCATCAGTCATGTGAAACATTTTTATTTTGAAAACTCTTTCAAAAGAATCATTATACGTTTTAAAATTAATGCTTTTTTTGCAAATTTGGTTCTATTCACATTTTTTTTTCAATTAAATTCAAGCATGCTCCATTCACTGTTAGTTGAAACCGTAGGGCAATAAGAAAACAAGTCAAGTGACAATTTTAACTCTTTTTGCAAAATGGATTAAACATTTTCACTCACAAAACGCCATGTGAAGACAATAACCACTTATACTTGCAAATGTTTTCAATTAACAGTGAAACAGAGCGCAACTTTCTGATAATGTTGATGAAAACTTCTTCAATTTTATTATAATTTTGTCTTTTCTTTTAAAGAATTTCACATCATTATTTTTCTTTTTTTTAAATATACATATGAAGTTATATATATCAAAATCTTTCAGAACATGTTAATGGTTTTGAACAAATACTAAAAAAAACTGTGAAAGTTTTCTTTTTTTAATAGAGGTTTGTTCACGGTCTCGGTCATTGGTACCATTTATGAAAAATATCCACAATTTTTATATTCAAAATGATTGAAAAAATAAAAAGACATAAATACTTAAATTTGACCACAAAAATTGCTTAAAGCATGTATTTCCACACCAAAAACGTGTTGGCACTTACTTGTGTGACTCGAAACCGTCGAGTTTTCATTGTTAAATTTTCTATGAAACATGTTGTATAATGAAAATATCTCTGTGAAATATTAAAACTATTATATGTTTTGGAATCAACTGAATTTCAACAATGGAGCTAATTTAAAAAAAAAAATGTTGACGTCATAACATGAAAAAGGACAAAACATCGAAACCAATTTAAATGAATTCCCTTGTGTGACTGTTGTCATTTTAATTTTTTTTTACTTTAAAATTCATGAACAAATTTCCAATACTTTGTTACTACACGAAAAAAAATAAAATTAAAAACTTTATTTATGAAATTTTCGACAGTCGTTTACGAGAGAGTGTCAAGAAAGTGCAAAAAATTACAAATATCAGCTATCACTGATATCGATAGTTTTCTTTAACATCAAGCAACACATCTCAAGATCCAATGAAAACATTTTTTATGGTATCACATTCGAACCAGTCCTAAGAGCGCATTTTTAACAGTATTCTCATGCAAGTGAATATTTAACACAAATTCAATGCCAATACATTGTATATGTTGTTTTTTATTCATGTGTTTCTTTTTGTGTGCCATTGATGCCCAAACCAATTTAACACATGTCCCTTTGCTCGTCAAATACTTAATTGAAGCAAATAAAAAGTTAATTTTTTGATGTTGAATATTTTCACATTAATATGAATAGAACAAGGCATGATGATGAACAATGGCGAAAACATGTCAAATAAATTAAAATATAAAAAATAAAATGAACGTTGTTTTCAAAAATGAGAATATAACAAAAAAATGAGATATGACCTTAAAAATGTTGAAATTTAATCAAATTTTTTTTTGACTTAATTTGAATTTCAAGAAGGAAGTTGAATCTACAACTTATGAAGTGTGATTTTGAGGAAATGAAACATGTAAATTGAAATCTTAAATAATTTTTTTTTGTATTCATTGAAAAAATCTTCAAGTAATAGCATCAATTCTCGTTTAAGATAAGACATTTCAATTATGGTCAAATTTACTCTTTTAACGATAGATTTTCTTTCCATATTCATATTCATAAGTTAATTCAATTGAGAGAACAAGAGTTTTCATGCTTTGGAAAGTCTTTTACATGCCTGTCATCTCTTTGAACATCTTCTGATACTTATCTAAATAATCATCAGCATGGCAACTGAAAATGAATATAAAATAAAACGTCTATTCATGAAAATCTAAAGAAAAATCCAAGGATAATAATATAGTTGCTAAGTAAATATGAATGTTGTGCGATGAAAAGTTGTTTATTCAAAAGTTGATCAAATATCTTGTGGAAGTGATTTATTTATTTTTCGTATGAATATCATTTTGAGAAAAATAAATATAAACATTTCATGTGAACAGTTAGAATTCAATGAAATATACAATCATTTTATTAAATTATCTTCAAGATAAAATTAATTTAAATTACATAAAAAATTTGTAAATTGTAATTGAAAGCACGTGTTGTTTTTAACATCAATATGAAAAATTTTTGGGCCAAATATCAAAAGAAATGAAATACGAATATTTTATGAAGACCTTGATGAGCAAATGAAAATTTCATTCTTTGTTTTTTATCCTCTTAATCTTAAATCCTCTGAAGAGTTACACATTTTTCTTCTCAGAAATCTACTTATAAAGGCATTATAAAAGGTTATGGAAAAAATTGTTAGAAACAAATGATTGCTTTCAATGTGTAGTATATTTTCAGAACAATGCAAAAGCCTGGTTGTTTTTAAATTACAATATGAAAACTCCTGTTGAATTTATAATCTTAAGCTTTGTAATGCAAACGTTTGGCTCTGATAATATTTTTTTCATCTTCTCACGTAAATACAGACAAAAATGAAAAATTTAAACAAATAAACAATATGTTCTTATTTGAATATAAGAGATTTTTGTCAACATGAAAATATATTTGAGTTAAATATAACCATTTATGTTAAATATATTTTTGTATGTTCAAAATCAACAATCAAAAGTCAAATAGAGAAACACACACACATGCATAAAGACCAACCACATCTGTAAATATTTGAGGAAAATAAGAGAAGAAAAAAGATCGGTATCAGTAAAAAAGTAAATATACGTCATTATACGTCTAGCTGAAAAAAAAGTAAGAATTTCATTTCATAAAATAAAATAAGAAAGATAGCAAAAAATATAATTCTCCTAAATTTTAACATTTACCCAAAGTAAATATGATAATTTTCATTAAATAAAAAAAAGTTTTATTAATTTAACTTTTATAATTGTAAATATAATAATAACAGAAGGTTGTTGCTCATTCGTTTGATATTTTCCTGAAAAATGCACAAATAAGAAAATGGGTAATTTGGGTAACTGACATTTTCTTTTGAACTGACAAAACAATTTTATTATGTGACAAACAATAAAATTTAAAACAAATTTTTTCCATAATTTTTAACTTTTTTCCATTTCTACAAACATTTTCACATCAGATTTTAAAAACTAGATCGTATCAAGTCAATGTCACATAAAATAGGATTTAAGAATTAAAAAAACTACCATAAAATAAAGACCATGGCAGATTTTTTTTTTAATTTTAATCTGTTTGCAGTTTAATTGAGCTTTCGGTATTATTTTCGTCATTGAAATACTGACACAGTTTTTTGTCAGCTTGAAAAGAAGTTCAATTCTGGGAAGAAAGAGAGATGTGACTTATGATAAAAACTGAGTGGTATTGTTAAAAAGTTTACTTTTTAAACCAAAGAAAATTTGTATTTACATTTTTATTATTTTAACTGAACAATTGATGAATTCTAGTAGAAATAATTGGTATAAAATCCTGATTTCATCTGTAGCCATGGTTCATATAAAAAAGGACAGAATTAAAATTCATTCATCAAAAAACTTTTAGCTAGTCAGATTTTTCTTAAAATATCTTATTATTTTTGTTAAAAAGTTTTTCGTATGTAAAAAAATTCTCATTTTGTTAAAAAATAAGAAAAACTATGAAAGTCGACTGTAATGATAAATTGTTTAATCCGTTAAAATAAGATAAATTTTGCATCAGTTGAAGTGCATCGAAAAATAAGAAGAAAATTTCAAAATAGCGAAGACATCGTTAAATAAGTCAGTTAAACAAACATCTATTATTGAGAATGAAGAATGTGAGATTAAACTAACAATTCAACTGTAAAGAAATAATAGAATTATGTAGATCATGATCTTAAACAATACACGAGTGCATTTGCATAGAACGTTTTTATAAAAAAATTACGCCAACGGTTTTATGTTAAAACTGTTGTTAGGATAATTGTGTCTGTAAATTTGCGTTGTAACAAGTTCACATAGACAGAAAAGCAAGCGGCTCAAGTGAGTTTAATTCACACTTTCTTTTCAAATTGACAGGAAATGCGCTAAAAAACAAAAAAAAACGAAATGGGAAATCTGTTCACTGCACGTATATCTAACCTTTTTTTTATTAAATGAAGAAAAAACAAGACAAACAAAATGAATGAAAAATATGGAAAAGAAGAATGAAAGTAGTTGATTCTTTTCTAGTTTGAGATAAAATATGTATTTTGTAATCGATACCAATATTACTTCAATTTAATAGTTTTTATTGGATTACCACACTTAAGCACAGACAATGTATGAATATAAGACCTTTTTTTCATGGATTTTAAAAATCTTAAAACTTTTATTTGACAGCATATTTTTGGTTACACAATCTGATCACAATGTATTGGTTTTAAAAATTTTTTTGATAAAATAAATTCGACAAAAAATATCTATTTATTCAGGATTTATTCACATATTTATCTGTGATAAATTTGATTAATTTGCATTTTTATTGCAAATATTTTTTCTGTGTGAAATGATAGACAAACAACAGCACAATAATATTATTTCAATGTATGAATGCAACTTTTCTCCCCACACCACAATCAGCATATTTTAATAATTATTACTGTCCAATTGTTATTTTATTTTATTTTATTCCATTTTTCCTAACAAACGAAATTTGTATGGAATTAAATCTCCATTAAGTTGAAATCTAGTTCTAACTTGTTCTAAACTAATGCAGCATTCAATGAAACAATAACAAAAACTAGAACAACTTTTTGGAACTATGAGTTGAAATGGTTTGGTACAACCACACATTTTGCTGGTACTAACATATCATGTGGAAATTTGAATTGATTTTACATAAACAATAAAAATGTATACTGTTATTTTCTGAGTAGTGGATTGAAAAATATGGAATATAGAAATAATTAAATAAAATTTATTCAGAATCGATTTTTTTATTTGTTTTTTTTTTATAAATAACAATTCATTTTGCACATGTATGCAATTATTTCAATTATTATTGCGAAAATATGATGAATAAATGTGCAATATTATATGATGTTATTTTTAAAGTTGAACAAGTTTTTATTTTATTTTCATATACAATGTTGATTGATATAAAGTTAATGAATATGAATGAAAGTCAAATGAAAAAATGTAGTAGAATATCGCTTATTAAAGATCAAATCTTTAATTCAAACATAACATAAGCCTTTTTGATTGAATTAAACTTCAATGTTTTTGATGATTTCATATTTATTAAAAACACATTGATTGAAGTAAAATATTTTTTTTGCAAAATAATTTGAGGAAAAAAGGTTCTTAATACAAAACAAATTCAATATAAAAATAAACGATATTCTTAAAAAATTTTAAATTTTTGATTAAGTAAAAATATTTTCCCCTCATTCAATTAATAAAAAGAAAAATTAAATGAAAAAACTTTTATGTACAAAATTCTTTTTGATCAGTTATTTATGCTAAAAGTTTTTTAAAAGCAATTAATAAAAATTATACTCATTATTTCACTGCTTTATTAATAAATACATTTTTTTATTATTGAATGCTGAAAAATAATTAAGTTACTTCTCATGATATAATTTATTGTTTCATAAAATGACACTTGTAGATGTGAATAATATGATTTTATTGGCAATAAATGACTAATTATCGATATATATTAATTTTTAATAATATATATAAAATTTAATTTATCTTTTTTTCTGAGCAAAGGAATTTAAAATTTAAATACCATAATTTAACGTGATTGCAAAATATTAAATGAAATCGAAACTTTGAGTTTTCGATAAATAAATGAGGAAACTTCTGTTACATATGTACTTTAATTTGGCTACTTATTACTCAAGGTTTCTATTGATTCAGGTCAACAATTAAGTTTGAAAAGGTAAGCAAAACCATTTGATATTTAAAAGCATTTATAAAATTTCTTTTTCATTCTATGTCAACATATTCCTTCCTCATAATATTTTAACAGTGTATTTCCATTCAGTTTTAAATTGATACTCAAATTGAAAAGAGAATCAAATCCTCTCAAAATGAAATATTAACACAAAACAAATCATCAAAGAGAGAAGGATGAAATATCAAAAACAGATGTTTTCCGTATATTTTCATTGAAATAATTCAAAACAAACCACTTTTGACAGATGAAGAGCCTGCGCGATACTATGGTTAAGTGTTGCTAAGGAGCAAAAATTTCCCTTTTATATACATGATTGAGATAAATTTCATCTCAGTTTCATTTTAGGCGCAGCATTCAATTGACATGAAAAAAATAAGAATTGTATTTTGAAAAAAGTGAAAGAGAAACCACATTATTTTATTATTTTCAAATTATTTTGAATAAATAACTTGAATTTATAGACAAAAAGGTGAATATAAGTGTTTTAAAGATGAATTTATACAAAAGTAAACCAAAATGATAAGGAAATCATTACAATTAGCGAATATTGTGTAAAAAAACAAACAAATTTCCTGAAAATAAATAAAAAATTTATTTAAAATGTGAATTTTATTGAGTCTTGATAATATAATTTAAAAATAATGAATAATAATGAGAATGAACATGAAAAAAATATGAATTCAGTGAGTTTTTAATGAATTATATAAGAATTTAGTGAAAAAATAATAAAGATTAGCAAAATGAATAAAAATAATAAAATATTTGTGATATATTTAATAATTCTTCAAATAACTTTACATAAAATTTCTGTGGGTGCATTACCGGATATTATACGAATAGGTAGGAAGCAACATTTTTTGTTTTTCTTTTAAATCAAAATTTGTGTCTGGTATGATCAAATTAAAGGGGCAAAAATAAATGTACCTCTAGATGACATTCACTACAATTTTTAACTTTAAAACTCTGATTATCCGATTTTTTAAATTTTTTATTTATGTGTCAATTATTTTCCAATAAAACAACTCTTCACATCAACTATGTGTGAGAAAAAAAATGTAAAAACTTCATCGCATGTCAAATCATATTAAACATATTTTTCCACATATATTACCATCACAATATCAGTTGCTACTTGCTACTGCTTGTTAAAATACAGAGAAATCAACACACATCATGAATATATTAACAGACGTTATTTTCAGCCAATTATACGCTATATAGCGTAATAATAATGAAAATATAAGAGAAAATGTGTAACAAAAAAAAACAGTTTCCTTTTGTTCAAGTTCTGAGAATGAGAATGGATGAGATAGTTTAGTTAACTTTTATTATATTACTACATCTAACATCATCACATAACAGATCACATGAGATAGAAAAATAATATAAAGAGTCTGTTTAGAATGAATGTCAGAAAAATCATACATGCATGTAAAGTACTGTGCATAAAGATTTAGCATTAATCCTCAGGAGTAAAATACTTTTTCCACATCTTTCAAAAATGTTACATTTAGAATCAAATGTCATGTTTCATCAGATTTAAGAGTTTTGATAAAAGTTTTGTTCAACATAGAAAAAATAAAAATATTTTTGAAAGGTTTTAAATTAAGTGCCATTTTAAATTTAATGAAAAAAACGATGTTAATACCATGATAAAACGAACCTTTTTGATATGTTCCAGAAAATATTTTTTTATTAATTATAAGAGACACGTGTGCTGTTTCTCTTCAAATTGCTTGCCTTTTTTTATGCTTTATTTATATCCAATATAATTAATTAGAGTATTAACAGGAAGCATATCAACTTATTGTTTCAATATTATATTCATAAATCTTTTTGTTTGCGTTGTGATAGTGATATTCACTTAATAAGTTTATCTTTCGGTTTCAATAAGATTTGCTTTACTTCTATATTTTTCTAACCATTGGTTAGAATTTGATGATAAATTGATTTCGAAAATTGCATAAGATTTAATTATTTAATAAAATCAAAGTAGATCAAAGACAAACTAAAATAAACGAAATTGAATATTTAATGATTACCTTTACATGCCTACAGCCTAGCACAAAGTAAATGATAATTGCTTTAAAGTATTTCATTTGACATGTGAACAATTCTCATTTTGATAAATGTTTCTAAGAAACTCTGGATTGTTTCTTAAATTATTTTTTATCAAATTTCTTTAAATATTAAAATATCCATTCCAATTAGATTATCTTTCTAAAGGCAGTATCTAAATTAAATATAAAATTAATGTTCTTAAATATCAAAACAAAAGAAAAAAAAATTATTTATATGAAAAAGCATTAACAAGCAGGAAAAACAAAAGAATTAGGAAGGCATTAGATGTTTTATATTTAATTCTACATTTTTGGACACAATAAAAACATTTATTAAATGTGTAATACAATCTCTTATAACAAGCAATCGTTTTTTCTATGGTTTTCTTTCTTATTTCTGTTTTTTTTGTTGGTTTTGAAGTTAAATGGGCTTGGACAAAATGTCATTTATAATCCTTTTTTAGTATGTTAAAGCTAGTCTTTTGTATTGAAAAAAGAATTTTGTTTTTTTTTTTGGTTAGTGTAGGCTGATTTGATCAAGAAATATATAAAAGGGTATTATGTTTTTTTTTTATTTAACGGGATGAAAAAACACTCGATTATAAGGACATGTGATATTTTTAATATTGTCCTATTTATTTTGCGCGTCAAAAATTTCTTTTTATATTGTCACAAAACTCAAAAAGTTAAAATATGAGTGCTTCAATCATAACAACTTAAAAGATTGAGCTAATATTCTTACTTGCAGAAAATGTTCGATTGCAATACCTTAGTGTTAAATGTTATTAATTATCTTTCTATTAATGACTTTTTTATAATTCTTAATTTTCACTAAGCCATACTATGAATTTACACATAACGATAATAAAACATAACGATTTCACTGTAAGACGAATAAGAACACTTCGTTATCATTAGTGTTATCAGTGTTATTCTCATTTTTACATTATAAAATAAATTTGTAACAATATTTTAACAGTAAGTTACTGCGTTTGTTTATTTGAGTATTATACTTTATCTACATTACCAAGTATCATCTGCGTTTTCATATTCATAACAAAAAACAAAACAAGAAAAAATGTTGCTTGTTTTCATCTCGAGGCCACAGATGTAAACTTAACTTCACCTAAATAAACAACATTTTTTTCAGTTTATATGTGAATCGTATTATGAATTTGTGGTACATTTAAGCTCTTTAAGAGATTTTTTTATTTCTTTTTTTTTTCTTATTGTTGTTATCATTATAAGGTTTTATGAAATGATATTAAGGCAACAGATACAAATAATAATTATGATCATCGTTAAAGGTTCATTAGACTCTTCTTAGAAACCAGAGAAAAGTATTAAAAAGAAAACGCACAAACCGAAGTTAAAGCTTTTTAATGATGCTCAACTGATAAAAAAAAGGGACAGAAACATATTAATACAAATAAAAAATTAAATTTATAAGGTTGTGAGGTATAAAACGGAAAATTGAAGTACATGTTTTGTTTATGAGGTATAATATATTTATTTTTTGTACTCTTCCAAAAATTTGCAATTATTAAAAGGTAAGGTTGATGCCAGACGACGCGTAAATATAAGTTGATATTCTGAAATAAAATGAAAAAAAGGACAAGAAAACGCAATTTCATTAACAGTTAATGAGTCGTACTTTTTTTGTACTCTTTGTGTATAATAAAAAGATGATTATCATATTTTTTCCAGGTCTTACTGTTAACATTGTTTGGTGTATCTTTTTTTATTTATTTATTTTATTACTGCTCTTTGTCCGTTTATGATGATTTTGATTTTTTATTTGCTTCCTTTTCCTGTTCATTGTTATTCACAAAAAATATTAACATTCAAAGTATGTGAAAATATTATGATGAGCGCATTTTCTTTGAATACAAAATATACTACATTATAAAAAATGATTAAGAGTCATACAACCAAATTTTGACCTGTAATTCTGAGAAAATAAAACCAAACATATCAAACTTGATTCAATTTTGATTAAATTAAATATTGGTCAATCAATATCGATCAAAAAGATTCAGTAACCGTATTTACATTGTCACAATAACAAAATTTTAATTCAAAAATTGACCATTAATAGATTGAAATTTGCTAACCGTAAAAATCTCATTGTAAAAAAAATCCAGTACAATTCAAACTGTAAAATTTTATTAATAAATTAATAATAATTTTCAGATTAATGTAATTAAAACGCTTGGTTTTTTGATCACTTTTTTAATTATTTAACCAACATTCACAAGGACGATATTGGCTAGTTTTGTGCGTCTGTGTGTCGAGAGAATTATTATCGATTTAGTTAAAAACAAACAAAACAAGATTCTAGATCTTATTTAGTTCAATATTAGTTGAAAACACCTCCGAAACCTCACGAAAGTGCTTCACTAAAAAAGACGAGTGACGAGGCATTACTCTGTAGTTAATTTTTGTAGCTCTAAGAAATTACTGTAAAATTTAACACGTGCACAAGATTCCAAGAAGCTTTTGTCATATAAACGAATGACTAAATAGTTTGTCTTTAAAATTTGTAGTGATCTATTAAAATAAATTTACAAATTCAAGGAATATGAATAAAAAATTCATATGAACAGGCATCGTAAAATGAGAGGGAAATCTCAATGGATTAATAAATGAACACATTATTATAATCATAAAAAAAATACTCAGTGAGTCAGTGTTTAAAAATGTAGGGCAAGTGTGTGAGTGTTAGCTGATGATTGTTGTACATTTTCACATTTTAATATGCAAAGAAATAATAAAAAAAACGTTTTTTTTGTATAATTTTCCTTTATTAAAGAAACATATTTTTTTTGTTTTGATGTTAAAACACAAATAAAACACACAAGTATTTGAAATATTCAAGCATTGTTAAAATTGAAAAAAATAAAATATGTTTCATGAAATACAAAAAAAAGTTTGAAACAAATATTGATGAAATATGTATCGTTTTGTTTGGCACACTATTCAAAAAAAAAAAAAATAAATAAAAAAATGAAATAAAATAGTTCAATTTTATATGCAAAAAACAATAACAAAAATTATTCGTCTTTTAAGCATTTCAAGCATAACAAACAAAATTTATCGGTAAAATTGCATCCGATAAAGAATATTCTAAAATATTTGATTTAAAGATACGACATGAGTAAAATAAATAAATTTCTACAAGCAGCAATGCAAAAAAAAAATATTCCACAACGGTTTAAATTATGTACAGAAATATTATCAATGAAGCAGAGACAACAGACAGAATTGTATGATGTGGAAAATAAAAAAAATATTTTACTTATTTTTCAATTTTCAAAATTCATTATTCATTACTTTGATGTTTTGTATTGAAATTTAATATTCAAATGATGAATATTTTTGATCAATCATATTCTTGGTCACCATACAGCCAACATTTATGGAGATGATTGTTGACATATATTTTAAGAGCGTTCTATTATGAAGTTGTTTTATTTAATGTTCAAAATATCTAGTGGAAAAATTAAAAATAAATGAAAAGTAAAGGACGATTTGCGTTATCAGTTAATAACTCACTTGTCTCTTCATAAATTTATCTATTGAGGTATATTGTTTTGATTCACATACTCTTTTGACTGGAACGAGGTTTTAAATAGAATTAGACTTATATTGCAATTTCAAATGTGAAATTAAATTGCAAAAGAAACCTTAAAAATCAATTTTTTATGAATTTTTTTATCAACTCATTTTGAACTTCAGTCATGCTTTCAATCCAATTTCAGCCTCATGCTACGATGCCTTATAATTTTTTTTATAAATTTTATGAAAAGCATTTTCTCTTTCTTTATACCATTTTATTTTATTATTGGATTTGTAAAATTCAATTTATAAAGTATGCCTGTAATAAAAAGAATAAAATTACTATTAACAATATTCATCGGGAAATTTTTTTTTGTTACCACACTTCTTAAATACGCAATAATACTTTGACATGTAAATTTTCTTTATCAATATCAAAGTGAGTGAGAAAAATCATATTTACATCGGTTCAATCTTCAATTCAGCTTGAAAATTTCAACAAATCAATTTGATCTCACTTAATTACATTCAACAAAATTGTCAAAAGCACCACTAAACCACATAGTAACTTTTATATATGCTAATAACATAGCAACGATAAAAGGTAAAGGTAAAATTTTATTTTCCTACAATTCCGTTCTTTATTTTCTATCACAAGTCCTAACATTCATTGACATACATTGATTTTCTGAATAGAAATCGTATCAAGAGAAATAGAAACAGAAACGTAACAGGGGAAAAATTGACGACAGTAGAAGGTTAATGAAACATGACATTTAACACATAATTGTTTACTGGAGTGAGATGACATAACAATTGATTCTATGTCGTATATGCATAATGAATATTATTAAATCAATGTTGTTCGGTTATATTTTTCCCTATTAACCTATATTATGAATATATTGTAATGAAGAAAAATTTTACATGACATTGAATATAGATTGTAATTGCTTGTCAGACAAGAAAATTATTTACATCCGTATTTTGTTTTTTTTTTGCTTAATATGATGTGTCTGTATGTTTGTTACCATCAAGATAAATTTACTTTGTTCAATATTCAGTGAGTAACAGTAATTTCATAAGGAAATTAGAACAAATTGGCATCCAAAACCATAACTGAAAGTCATCGTAGGACCACTTTTATGTCCGTGTAATAGAAATTTTAATTTAACATATATCTTAAATGTACTTATGTGTTTCAACTTAACTTGATATCAAAATTTCCTTATTTCAACACATGAATATCGATAAAAGCATTATCATGGGATTCGGATAATTCAAATTTAATTAGCAAGCTCAGCATAAAAAGATCTGATAAGGATTAAAAGCACACATAAGATGATTATTTTTATTTTATTCTCCTGATCATATCACCACAAAATTCAAGCAAATAACAAAATAAGTGCTAAATATTCACCAAAATAAAACTATGGTTAAAATCAAAATCAGTACCAACACGATTATTTGATCTCTTGATAATAAATTGTTTTGTGGTATTATTGATATTATTCTAGCCTATTTTTATTTTGGTTCATTTACCGACCATGCGTGTATTTGTATGGAAATTTATGTATGGTATTGTTATAAATAGACAATCTTTTTGCTTGAAAGGAAGGGACTCTCATATTATTGATTACCAAATTCTATGTTAAAAAGAGTGTATCGATTAACTTTGAATTTAATCCTTACAGATGAATGATCGATTTTTTTTAATACATGTATAAAATAAGATTTTGCTGAATTTGTTTATTTTTAATTCGTGTTTTTGAATTGACACGAAAAAAAATGATGTATGGTTATCAAAGCCAAAAAAAATAGAAGGTATAGAGGAAAGACAATCCGCAATGCTCACATTTTTTTCAAAACTACGAAAAATACGTTAAAAATTACAATTTCAATTGAGACCAAAAATTACTTTAATAATCCTTTCGTTTCCCTTCATTTATTTATTATTTGTTCCTTATTTTAAAACCATCAATATCATTTGAATTTGAATAAAATCTTTCTATAAAGGAGTTCTACGAAATTTATTTTAACAAGTATTTCATATCTCCTTGTATACATATAATAGACAAATTTATGTTCAATCGTGCGTATTCAAATCATAAGCTCTCCTAATAAAATAAAATAAGAGAAATAAATTGGTTCCAACATACAGTAATTTGTTGAGTTAAATTTAGTATTTTATTCAATGAACAGCAAATCAAGTTTGTAAAATATTTGAAAACACAAAATTTATGTGGTTATTCAATTTGATTTTACTCTCATATGTGACTTTTTAAACAGCATTAAATAGAGCAACACAAATTGACTTTGATATTCAAAAGTTATTATAGAAGAGTTTTACTTATAAACCTTTGAAGTCACATTCATATTTCATAAAAAAGGAAGATTAAATTTAAACTTGAAATATGAGGTTAATTGTGCACAAAATCAAACAACAGGAACTTATAATTTTTTTTTGATACATAGATCAAATTGTTCTATCATAAAATATCCATTAGAGTGCTAATAAACTAAAAACCATTTCATTCAAAAGCATGAAAAACCTTTTGTTACTACCTTATCTATCTATGTATGCATACCTTGAAAATTTACACAAAAGAAATTGGAAAATAAAATATCTTTGGGGTAAAAGGTCACAATAGTAATTTATCAAAGTAGGATTATAAATAAACTGATAATGATGGAATGAGAGAAAATTTTTGTTGGACACACGTCAATTCCATTAAAGATTGTAAAATTGAATTTAAAGGGACTTAAAGTGATTCAATATACTGACTAACAAGAGAGGAAGGATATCACAAACAAAAAAAGGAATAATGGTATTGAATGAAAAAAAGGTGTGACAATTTTCTACTTTTTCTTAATATAAAAAAAAAAATTTTGTCCCGCACGAATTAGATTTAGAGAAATATTTGGGTTGTATATTACATAAAAAGCTTATACCTAATTTCTAAGAAATTATAATTTTAAATAACAAACATTAAAGAAAAGCAGTCATAAAAGTTTTTTGTTTTATTTGTTATTTTATCAGAAATGCTTTTTTGCTATCTAAATATATTTAAGATTAGTTGTAAAGATATTTCAGTTTTCTGTTATTATATAAAGTTTAGGTAATCAATAATTTTCGTGGCTGTTACTAGGTAAATTAATTTAAATTGAGTATCAAAGTAATTATGAGTATTATTTGTTTTGTGATATTGTAAAAGTTTGGTCTGGGTTTTTGATCACTTATAATTAATGTTAAAATGGATGAGTGTTGACGTTTTGAAGAAGAAGTTTGTCTCTCATTTAACAAAATTGTTTTAGGATCTTATTTATACTCAGAGGAAGTCGAATATCTTATGATATTTCAAATAGAACCCCTCTCAAATAAGTTTTAAAAAAATACGTAACAACTGGAATATCAAAACACCATAATTTTTTTTTTAATCAATTATTTCACATGGGTGTTTCTCTAATTAATTATATAGTTTTGTTTTAGCCTCATGATTGTTTGCTTTTTCGTTTTTATTTTAACACCTAAATTGCTCATTCAACATATTTATTCAAATAAATGTGTTAGTTTCACCATTTGACCATAAATGTTAATAACAAACATTTGTCAATTCAATTCACCCCCAAATGTTTCAACGTTTTCTACGACTCATGTGAAATTTATATATATTTCCATCCTAAACATATATATTACATCTAGCTTGCTTTTATCATCAAAGGTAGTCCAACACGCTTTTATTAAACATTTAACATACAGTTCATTGAACAAAATTATTCTGTTGGTGATTGTAAATGTATTGCAAATGGCAAATAGAAAGGACACACACACACAAACATCGATACGAAAATCATACCAAAAGAGGGAATAGGAAAAATTGCTTCACTAATAAAAAAAAGGAAAAAAATCAGTTTTTTTCCGTGCAATGATTTAGCACATTAATTTAAATGAATCAATTCCAGCTGCTGCAGTATTTCTACCATCATAATATCATTAAAAAACAAATGAATGAATATTGTTTTATGGAGGATTGTGCTTTTATCTATGAATTCGTGCAAGAATTTATTCATTTCATCATAATTTTATTTTTTTTTTACTTTCAAAAGTTTTCACATCAATTGGATTGTATAGTGCCTCTGTATATTTTGCAAAATGCAAGTAAAATCTAGGTTTATGCGTTTTAATTCAAATCCTACATTAACAAAAAAAAGGAAATGGAACAACAAACAGCCTAAAAACACAGAAATAAATTTCTGAGCAAAATTAGATTTTATGCTACAGTAAATTTATGTGATGTGTATCGTTATTTCCAACGTCCTATACTCTTATTATGCAATTTGAAATCGTATAAAATAGTAACGTATTCTTTATTTTTATCTTTAATATGATTCATGAATTTGTGTAAAACTTTTAATAGCAAATGCACGAGTTATGATGTGAAATGTTAAAATAAATAGAATGGGGAATGTTCTCACATAGAAAATTGATGAGAAGAGAATTTTTGAGAGTTCAAAATTTGTAGATCAGAAAAATCCCAAATCAGCTTAGATAAAATTCAAGTGAGTTCAAGTAGTAATCCTCTATTTTTTTTATAATTTACTTCAACATCAGATTTTATTCAAAGATTACACTAAATTTACCCATTTATATTTTATTTTTATATTTAGGCCATGGTTTTGCCATTAAGGTTAATATCTGAAATATCTGCACTTGAAATGTTTTTATTTTACAACAAATTAATATTCATTAATTTTCGTTTTCTTGTTAATTCAATAGTCAAGTGCACATTAGTATTCATTTGTTTCCATCTATTTTAAACAATGATTTATATTTTCCACTCAATTTTTTAACATTATACTTTTTTCCATCACTCATCTTTGCATCATCGCATATCATTTATTTCATATACCACTTAATATTAAATATTTATGCTTGTTGTATTTTTTATGTATGCACATAAATTTATTTTTTACCACACTTCTTATTTTTGCAAAAAAATATTACCTGGATATTTTACGGTTTTAATTATTTATTTATGAAAATCGCTTTTCTTTGAAAGATTGAAATGACGCGCACTTTTAGTGTATATTAAAATTTGTTGTTGTTGTTTTTTTATTTCCTATAAGGAAGAACTTAAAATTGTCAAACCACATTATAAATTGGGTGATTACATCTGTCCACCACACTTATTTGCATATCCATCAAACGCCCATCAACACATTTTAATGTCATTTTCGTCACTTTCACAAGAAATGCGTGTATTCATTTTGAATAATAGTAATAAAAAAATATCGTAAAATACGAAAAATTAAAAAAATAAAACTGCGTCTCCGTTCATTGTTCTGATAATTTAAATTAATGTTCGTTTTTTTTTTCATTGTACTTATTTAAATGAATATATTTTTTTTGTCAGTTTATTTAAGAAAAAACATAAATAATAAATAAGAAGGATGGGAAATGACTTATTACAATAAAAATGAAAAAAAACACGAGTGAGTAAAATTCAACAGTGCATTAATTTTGAATTGTAATATTTTGAGCGGAAAACAAAATCAAATAATGACAATTCACCAAGACAGACAGTGATTGCCGAGACCATTTTTTTGATTGTAACAACAGTAAAATGAGCAGTAAAATAAGGACAGCTTGAAATAAATTTATATGCATTTATGCGAAAAATGACACAAAAACCAAATAAAAGGAAAATTTATAATACAAAAAATATATAAAAAAATATTTCAAAAGCGAATGGGCGTATAAAAATAATTGGAACAGAAAAAAACTTTTACAAACGAATATAATTGAATAGCTAAAATAGATATTTGATACTGTTGAGTTATATTTTGGGTATAAATTAAATTAAATTTCTGCGAATTCAAACAAAAATTAAATAATGTTAAAATTAATATTTTTTTATTTGTTTCCACAAATCATAAAATTATTCAGTTGCATAGACTATACAGATATTTAGCATATGTCATTTAAGGGTAGAATAAATTACAGGTGCAAACTCCAGTCAAACCCAATATTATATAGTCAGAATTATTTGCTTAGACAATACTGGCGAGTTCAAGAATCTCATGTCATCCAGCTTCTTAAGCTATTTAAGATGATTTTTGTCAAAACATCTTTTTTCAAGCGGCAAACAAAACGGCAGTTAAGCTGATTTACTTATTTCAAGCTCTATGTCTCTTATACAAACATGATTTTCCATTTTCTCTTCTCTCTGTCATACAGTGAAGAAACACCTGAAAATTATTAAAATAATAATAATTTAAAAGCAAAAATCTTTTTTATTTTTTTGTTTTTTTTTTTCTTATTACATACATGCTCACTTAATATAATTATTGATAATAATAAAAGTTTTTGCGTTAAAACTTTATCAAATATTTGTAAATACCTGTGTAATCCACTGAGTTTCTGTACATTTTATCATAGAATGTTTGTCAGAGATGGAAGATAAAATAAATTGTTCTTTAAAGTTTGGTGTTATAAAATAAATTAAAATATTTTAACATGTTTAAAG
Organism: Culicoides sonorensis; assembly: GCA_900002565.1. Taxonomy (NCBI): domain Eukaryota; kingdom Metazoa; phylum Arthropoda; class Insecta; order Diptera; family Ceratopogonidae; genus Culicoides; species Culicoides sonorensis. Next base: position 1,043,196 of record LN483372.1, on the reverse strand, counting down.
TTCTTAAAGTTTTCCTTTCATATGAAAATACGAAGAAAAATTTTACATTATGAGAGGATTTTATAAAAATTATAGTTTTAATTATGATGAGGTTTTAAAATAATAATTTTCTAAAGCCAAATATCAAAGTCAAATAACAAAACCATAAAAATAACAACACATTTTCATAAACATTTTAAATGTAAAGCAGATGAAGACTGTGCCAAGATATGGTCAGTTTTCAATCCAAGAACATTATTTAAGGTCAAATTAATCTTGTCATTAATATGATTCAGATATGTTTGGCATGACTCGTGATTATTGAATAATCTTGATGGAAATTGTACATTTATTTAAATTATATCTGGAAAATATTCAGAAAACCCATAATTATTTGTGATTGGTTACTTTTTTAAAGTTTTCTTCGACAATATGGTCACTAATAATAATATTTTGTTTTATCTATTTAACCATATTCAGATAAAATGTCATCCGTAATTGTTCTACTAAGGTCAAAAACAAAAAACGAACATAAAATATTGTTTTAGACTGTTGCGGTTGAATGCTAACAACATTTTATATACAAAACTTTAACAGAATTCAAACAAACAATAAGATTTTAAAACATTTTTTTTTTCATTTGTCCAAATAAACATTTAAAAATTATTTTGCCTTAACGCACATCTTCCTATTCCGTTTCATGTTTACTTTTTTTATTTTAATTTTTAAGCCTTATTGTTATTTGTTGGTTGTATCCTTTTTTTATATTTTGGCATCAAAACAAAAAAAAGAACAATGTAGATAAAAATTAAAGCCATTTATGGTTTTACAAAGGTTTTACTTTTTTTTGTTCATTTTCTTATCCGTTTAAATACTAAATCTTTTGTGTAGCAAATAAATTAAATGCCAAAAAAACCCTTACTTTATACATTAAAAAAACAACGATATCCTTCAGAAAATTCAAAAAGTCCTTTTTTATTTGTATTCTTTTATTTAAATCATTTTATCGTATCACGAATGAATAAAAATTACTTAAACAAACAAATTAACGCTTCAGTTATAAAGAAAAGCCAATAAAATTAAGGTTGATCTCGAAAATTAAAAAAAAGGTATAAAAATTTAAAGATAACAGTATTAAAATAAAAAAAAAAAACAATTTACTTTTAACTTTTTTTTACTAAGAAAAGTCTTTGATAAGTCACGGTATGAGATAATCAAATTGAAAAATTTATTATGATAAGAAAAATAACGGCAAAAAAGTAAACTTTATATAGATTTTGGAATAATATTCAAGCTCGATGGGATACTTGATTATTTTTCATAGCAATTAATTAATTTAATGAATAACCCTTTTAACGAAGTACTTTAGTCCCAGTAAGTCAATCTCATTAAGTACAATTAATTTGATTTTTAATGAGATTTTAACATGAACATTTTTTGTTGATTAGAGGAAATTTTTACTTTTTTTATTATATTGTTAAATCACACAACAAACAAAAACAAATAAAATGACAAAAAATCTTAAGCAGTGAAAAAATTTAAATAAAAAAAAACAGGTATCTCGTAAACGTAATATAAAAGCAATTTCCTCATTTTTCACGTCATTTGGGACTGAACAAAATTTCCGTACCATTCTTTGACTTCCTTTTTTATTATATTTTTTAGTTATTTTTGTCTGTTATTGTAGTTTGTGTATCATTTGTACCATATTATTTTTACAACACTCAAGGTAAACATAAAAGTTGTAAATGGGAAACAAAAAAAAAACACGACAACACACAAATTTGATTTTTTCCATACTACTGTTTTTATTTTCACCTGATTAACTGAAAAATGTTTTCTTCTCGTTCTGGAATATTTTTTTTACGTTATTTTCATATCGTTAGAACAAAAAACGTTACTGTTTATTTAAACTTGTTTAGATTTTACTTATTCAAATTTAACATGATATTATTAAATGAGAGTTGTGTTTGATAACAAGATTAAGCTAATCTAACTTTTAAATTTCAATAAACATTTTAAATGGTTTTTAGCTTATCTTGCTTTAAATATTCAAAATGTTTTGAATTGCAAACAATGTTTTCACAAAATTTAATTTTAAATTCCTCTTCTATAATAAATGAATTATTTAAAACTAAGAGGTGGTTCGATTTAGAGAATGATACAAGTAATTTTTTATTATTATTTTTAAATGGTTATTTAAGTTTTATTCATGTTCACTTGGATCAAAAAATGCCAAATTAAAATTTCTAAAGTAAGTTTTTGCTTGATTTCAATGATATTTGTACTGAATTGATTTGAACTTAAAACCTGTTTGTAAATGAAAAATCTCAATTTTTTTCAATATTCTGTATTGACAAGTTTTTTTTTTGGATTCATGGAATTCTTCAATAAAAAAATACAATAATAAATGCCAATTATTAATAACAGATATTTTTTAGTTAACAATAAATAATGATTAACATAAATTGACATTACATGATTGATCAATTATATTAAATTTATTATTGTTTCAATTCAATACCTTTTCCTACACCTACGGTAACAATTACAATCATCATCCATCATCATTGTAAAAATAATCTTTTGTTGCTATATTTAAAAATAAATTAGTTCTTCAAATGAAATTTTATTTTCGTATTTATATTGTGTTTGTTTTAAATAATGTGATTTCATGGAAAATTTTAAATGTCGTAATAATTATGTAAGTAAATGGAGGTGCCTGGTTTATTTTTCACGTAACTTTAATCTGAGGGAGTTTAATTCACTGTTAATTAATATTAATATTCCAATCTGTAAGATAGATATTAAAGCCTAATTTTTATACATATTTGAACAAATACCTTATCATAAATTCATTTTCAACTAATTTCTATCATAACAAAAAAAAATATTCATCATACCATAATGAATAAAATTTCTTATTTATTTATTTCATTATATAAACAAAAAAGAAAACGATTATGATAATAATGTAAAAAAAACATCGGTTATATTAAAAAAAATTAAAAGGGATTACAAAAGAATTTTAATATGAAAAAATTATGATAATAATATCGTTCAATTTTGAATTTTAATACAAAAAATTTTGATCAAATATTTTTTTATACGCTGAGTTTATTTAAAAGTTACTTTATTATCCTTTTCTCCATTCATGATTTTGTTTTTCAAAGAATATTAAATTTAAGGAAATATGAAAATAGTTACAAAAATTATATAGGAAAGAGTAGTAAAACTGTGATTATTTTTTTTTAATGGCAAGGGAAGTTATGATGCACGCGCCTGGTTGTTTTAATATTTTTTTTATTCAAATATACTCAAAGATAAAGGATTACCTTTCTTAATTGATTGTTAATGAACTTGATTTGTAATGAAATAAAGATACAAGCTTGAAAACAATGTTAACTGCTTCATTATTTTAGCGTTTATATCATGTAATTTACGTAGGATACAATTTTTCTTATATTTTTTTCATTTAACAAAATAAAATAATAAAACTTTATTGAAAATCTACCCATATTTTTCTAACAGTACGTCATAAAAAAAATCTTAACATGAATGTAAGTATCCTTAAAAGAAACTTAAAAAAAACCCAAGTATAAAAATTTACATAATTTACCCTTTTTTTTCATGGAAATAAAAAATGAGCAACCATGTTAAACTCGTATCATATAATTTTTTTACCATAATGCTCAAAAGTATAAGTATTCATCTTGACATGATATTTTTTATAAAAATACATACAATTTATTCAAGTGTGTTTTCAACGCATGTTGTTGTTTATCATTGTACGTATATTTCATGTGAAACAAAAGCTAAATCTTTTATAAAGTATTACTCATTTTTTGAGTATTTGTGGTAGAACAAAATAATAATATTTTGCATAACTTTGAGGTAAAGAAGGATATTTATTATATTATTTTTGCATCTTAAAAGTTGTGTAATTAACATATTATTGTTTCAATAAAAGAGAAACCCCTTTGATATGCGACACATAAAAAATTAAGAATTGCAGTCAAAATAATAAATGCCTTTTATTTGTATGCAAGAATGCTTTAAAAGTGAAATGTGTTTTCAAATATATTTTTAATTAGCTTCTTTTTAGTATTTTGCTTGGCCTGTTAGTGGTTGTATAAAAAACACATAAAAAATTAAGAAATGCAGTAAAAATCATAAATGCCTTTTATTTGTATGCAAGAATGCTTTTTCAAAAAAATTTTTAATTAGCTTCTTTTTAGTATTTTGCTTGGCCTGTGGTTATATAACCAAAGCACAAAGTATAAGAAGCCATGCATCAGAGATTTACTTGTAAAACGGGTTTCAATGTTTTAATATAAGAAGGAGATTTGAATTTTTTTTTTTTTTTTAGCTAAAAATTTCACTTAAATAAATAATATAATTTCTGAAAATAATCTTTATTTAATCTTAATTTTAATTTAATTAATTTTTATTTAAAAATTTATTATTTTAATCATGTGAGAAAAGCAATTTACGAGGTCATATAATGCCATATGACATTAAATGAACTTTGAATTCTTAGCATAAAAGAACACACGTGTTGTATATCTTGTTTTCAAAAACAACTTTTTTTCTCATACAATAAACTTTTTTATTTCAAATGATTCTTATCTGAAAAGTTTTCTCATTTCTAATGTTTAAGTCATACGAAACTCATTTAATATGAGAAAAAAACTCATTCAAATGACTTATAATTGGATATGAATCACGTTATGTAAGAATCATCATATGTATGAAAAAAAAAATTAAAATGACATTAGACATGTTGATTTCAGAAGTTTAATTTAAAATGTTCGTTCATAACATTAGACTAGATTGTTTTTAAAATTGTCAGTAAGATAACGAAATTCAACTTACTATTCTTTTTGTGTCATGTATGTTTAAGGTAAAATAATATTAGATAAAATAAATTCGATGCCTTAACAATAAAAGTAAACCTTACAATTATGGTAAAGTTTTAAATTATCTACCTTTTATTTAACAATAAAGTAACACATATTGAACAAGAGATTATTATTATTATTTTACCCTAGGTCATGCTAAAGTTCATTCATTTTATTGGTTTTATGTAGCTGAATAACTTAAGATACATATATTAAGTTGTCGAAAAAGTTTCTTATTTCTACATTAAAGGGGTAGTCATTTTTTTTATTGTTATTTCATTTGGGTTGGAATAAAAAAAAATTACAACAGACAATCTAAGAGCAAAGAGTAAAAAAAATTGCGATTCAATGTAGTACTATGTCATGTTGTCGATATTTTGCGTGAGTAGAATACAAACCATACAAAATTTATAAAGTCATCATTTGTTGTTGTTTTTGTATTTTATTATATCTAAGTTATTGCCTCTGGGGTGTTGGTTTGTTTTTCTCAATCCTCGATACAATAAAATGATACAAGGATTACATCAAAATACAATATTAAGATTAAATAACCAAGAAATCGTTAATAATATCAACTTAGAAAAAAAAATATTTTATTTCCCATCACTGAAATACCAAAAAATAATAATAAAAGGGTTCAGTAAAAAATGAACATGATCAAAGTTATAAAATGACTTGAATTTATATTATTTAATGTTAAGTTCCCCAAATAAAAAAAAAATAAAATATGTGTAAGTTGTGTCATTTTTGATGATATTTTTATCATTTTTTTTACCATGGGTGATGTGACCGAGTACACAAAACATGAATATACGGGTCGCAATTCCTTTTAGCATATTTTATTGTGGATAAATACACACGCCATATCATATTTCCCTTATTTAATAACACATACAACACTAAATTGTAAATAATTTAGTTGATTTGATGCATGCTTCAGAAGACATCACACATTATTACTGTTAACAAAGGTGCTTTGATGTCAAAAACAGCAATAATGCGAAAAATATACATATAAACATTTTCCTTTTTAAAGGTGCTTGTGAAATGTTTGATATGAATTTCCTGCTATTCTTTGATATATGATGAAATTTAAACCCTTCATAGGTGTCAAAATAAAATCAAAAGTGGGTCAAAAAATGTTATATTATTGTGATGTGTGATCAAAATGTGACACAATGTGAGTTCTGTTAAAATGAAAAAAATCTCAAAAGTTAATTGGAATTGCATTAAATAACTTCATTTAAAATAAATCACGTTTTTTCCTTCTTTAATTAATTATTTTTTTTGTGTCATTTCATTCTAGGTGGACTCTTTCATCCGAATGATGATAGACAAGAAATCGCATTTCGATATGCGGTAGAAAGTATTAATGCAAATCGTACAATATTGCCACGATCGAAACTTTTTGCACAAATTGAGCGAATTACACCACAAGATAGTTTTCATGCATCAAAACGAGGTAAAATATTTAATGAGCAAAGTATATTATAAAGTTGTAAAAAATTCTTTTTTCATTCATGGAATTACAGTTTGTCATCTGCTACGCACAGGAGTTGCTGCTATTTTTGGACCACAAAGCTCACATACAGCCAGCCATGTGCAAAGTATATGCGATACAATGGAGGTAAAAAACTTAAAAAGCATTATTATTTTCATATTATATTCTCTGCTCGTTAATAAAAAATATCCGAATCGGTACTTATAACAATTCAAGTGATTTTACTACATTTTGTTGGGGGTTTTTTTCGTAATGGATTTTACTCATCAAAAAATAATAATACGTTTTTAAATAAAATACAAAAAAAAGAACGAATTGATCCAATTATTATTTACTTATTTCAATGTTATATCTTAAAAAAATCATTTATATTGTGTTTCCATTGTATGACTTAAAAAAATAATAAAATGTATTGTTAAAGTATAAAAGGAAGACAACAAGAATAAAAAAATGTATAATTTTCTTTCATTTTCTCTTGTGAATTAAAGTTTTCCTTTCCCTAATTGCGTAAAGAACCTTTCTAATAAAATTAGTTTTTTTTTCTTTAGGTTAATGCTTTTAAAAGTATTTTAATAAGATCTCTTAGTTGCCATTTTTGAACCTCTTTAGGGAATTTTCGGAAAATTATATCTTAAAATAAAAGTTGAATGAATCTTTTTCATTATTTCCCATTAAAATATGTTTCTGATGCAAATTCAATTTTAAATGACAAAAAAAAACAATTTCCTCATCAGTTCTGAAATCCATATATTAACGAAACATCACGTTTTTGGGGCTTATAAAATGGAACCAAATGCGCTTCAATAATTTCGATAAAAAGAAACAACATTTACCATTAGAACAATAACGCAAAAGGAAACAAAAAATTAAAATCAAGAAAATTTAAATACATTTTAATCCAATTGAATTGAATTCGAACAAGCAAAAGTAAAAACGGAATAGGATTTAAATAAAAATAAAATCCACCATCATGATTAGAAGCTGATCGAATTTAATTCTTAATAAGAAATATAAATTAATTTAAACCATTTAAGATTCTTTTAAGTAAATAATTTTTTACTTCGTTTCACAAATGCAGGAAATTAAAAAAAAAAAAGAAAAAAAATCAAGGAAAAATTCTTTGAATTTCTTATTTTTTAAATGAGAAAACCGATAAATGAATAATAAAAATTCAATTTACTTTTAATCAGAAAAGAAACAAGAAAAGTTTTCAATGTATGAATAATATAATATATTATTTTTTTTATTGTTCATTTTACAAATTATACGGAATAATAAATGAAAAGAATTTCCAATCATTTGTTCATATTTTTTATGTATTTATATTAAAAAGTATCTTTTTTGTTATATACTGAAATAATCTTGTTTATTAAAAAAAAATGAAATATCTAAACGTGGTGGGTGTTATCATTGGATAAAAGTTCCATGTTTAATTGGGCTTGAATTGAACTCATTAAATTATTTACATTTTATAGTTCAAGATTTTGATAAAATATTTTTAGGGCCATTTTATATTCTTTGTCAAGAAGATTGATAGTGAATGGAAGCTTAATTTCTACAAACTCTCATCAGTTTTTTAACTTTATAAAAATAAAAACTTTAAAGTGCATTTACAGACTCATTTTGGGTGTATGAGATTTATATAACAGTTTTTGTATCTAAAGTAAAGTTGATCTTATCTGATACGATTCAAGTTATAAAGAGGCAATATCCACAGTTCTCGCTTTTGTTTTTCCAAAAACAACATGAAATACGTTAAAAAAACAACAAGATCGTAAACAGTTATTCCTTTTAAATAGTACTTATATTGTTACATTTATTTACATAATTCATACCGAATGTTCCGTGTACATGCACGTAAAAAAATATAATCAGCAGATAAAAGAAATGGAAATAAAATCTTCATGGCAGCAGAAAATAATTTTTCCCTTCTTTTATGAATAATATGAAAAAACAATTACGTACGTATGCAAATTATGTGCGTATGATGAAAGACTTTTATGTATTCAATCTGTTCAAATATAAAAAATAAAAGATGTTATTTATCACAAACTGAGATAATTTGAATCTGAATTCAACATTTCTTTTAGTATTAATGTAATGAATTTTATTCATGTTTTTCAATTTCCTTGCAAAACATAATTTATAGAATTACTTTTATATATTTATTTTTTCCTTTCACTTATAAAACTCAAATATTTAATCAAAAAAAAAAATAGCTCTACATTAATTTTTTATAATATTTGAAAAAAAAAATTAAAATGATATTTCATGTATGAAAATTAAATGATGAATACATTCCATCGTAAAACATCATTTGAACTGATTAAAATTACAAAAAAATACAAAATTATAAAATCTTTTATCAAAATAAATGAAACTCAACAAAATAATCAAATTAATTCAAATATTTACAGTACTAACCACTTTTTTTTAATCATTTTCAATTTTGAATAGAAAAACCTTAAATGAAAATATGTCACCACAAATACCAATTTTAACTTTAATGTTATCTTAGGAGACCTTAGAAAATTTTTTAACTTTTACTAGATACAGAAGGCACGTAATTTAAAATATAAAAATATTGGAAAACATTGAAATGTTTAAAAAAAGACACAATAATTTTTCACTAGAAAAGCATCCTTGTAAAATGCTTTCAACTTTTACTCACACAGTTTCACCTCAAACACAAAATTTCAAAGGGAATTTTTTAAAGCAAAAAACATTACATACATACTTGTAATGCATGGAGAAAGGGTGCAGGATGTGTGATTCTCATGATAAAAATTAAAACTTTTCTTTATTTTAAATTGGAATGAGGCATGTTTTTTTTAAAGTTCATACATTTTTTTATTTCAACTTCTTTCGAGAGAACTTGATTTTGTGGTTTCTGAAATGAAATTTAAAAGAAATGTTCTTTGAAGAGGAATTTTTGTTTTTACTTGAATATTCAATGATTTTCTCATGTTAAAAATAAAAAATTACCATACATTAAAAAAATAACAATAGAAACCTCATTTATATGGCAAAAACACAAATCATCCAAATCCTTTATTGTCCCAGTTTTTCTTGAATATTTTTTTCCACCCTCTATTGGACACATACTACAATAATGAAAAGCAAAAAGCATGTTCTATTCTTGAAGCTCCTTATAATCAATGAATGCTTGGCTAAACAACAAAAATATAGGACAGAGGAATTTTTTTAACTTGCTTGTCGGTGGGAATGTGAATATAAAACTGCAAAAAAAAGAAAATATTCTATATAAAGGAAGGAAGTGATGAAGTTCTTTTAAATGTCGGATGCACTAACTCAAACGTCTATAATACAAACAATGAATGAGCAAGTTTAAACAGAATTCATAAGGAAAACAATAATAACGATATCATTGCAAAAGCATATTGAACATTAAATAAAAGATGCATAGTGGCAATTACTTTAATACGGTGACATTCCTCTCTCGTTTTCATAAATGCAATGTTATATTACTCATTTTGTATTGTGGTTTTGCACTAGTTGAGTGCTTTTAATAATTCGATACAGAGCTTCTTTCATTGAATTTGATTTTCATTTCTAGTTAATAAAAACAAATTTACATGAACTATTGTAAATTTTACAATTATAATTAATACAATTACCTTTAATTTGTGTATATATGTGCAAAATGTTGTTATTTTATTAGCTTAACATTAAAATAGAAAATCCATTTATATAAGTTAAGCATATATTTACTTTAAAATTTATGAGCATTTTGAATTATATCAGGTGTAATAATTTGAAAAACAAAATCCACAAAAGTTTGTTCGTAAATTACAATCAAATAGTTTTCCAATAAACAAGAATATTGCTTGTTTCTCTTTCGACCATGTTCTATTTTATTTTAAATGTGTATATGTGTAAAGAGAAATTGTGGATTATATATTGTCGTGGCTGAAGTCTAAAATTTGTTTTAGAAAATCAATGTTTATTGTTATTGGTGTTTGAATGCACACAATAGTAGTCTAGTTACTAAATTCAAATAGAGTGTCAGTACCTGCAACAACCGGATTCTGTGAATTCTAATAGAAAATTGCACTGTATATAAAATATAATAATAATAATGTTAAAGTGCCAATAGGTGTTGTAATAAAATTCAGTGTACAGTTATGTAAACTATATTTACGATGAAAAATAAACAGGATAATGTTTATAAAGTTTAGCTCAAGGGGCATCAACTTGATAAATATATAAATGAACATTGAGACCTTTTACGACAGTTCTCTAACTTTTATTTAACGATTGTTTTATTAGCTTGTTAAGCTTACAAACAAAATGATTTAATTTTAAGATAGACAATAGCACATTATCCGAGAGTATTGTTAAGAGATTTGAGTTTCATTCAATTTTATGGTTAACAAATATTGATGACAGCTATTGAATGCTGAAAGTAGGTTTTGTTATTCATTTCATCAAAAAAACACCAAGTGAGTCAATGACCATCGAACAACTTGTGAAAGAAACAGTAAACATCTCTTAAAGAATAGAAATGGCAGAGTGAATTCTTGTTGTGTCGTTTGCCCTAATAAATTATTTTTGTAACACCATAATACGACATTTTATATGGTCCAATTCACATTTATTTTGTGTTAACTAACAGAACAATTGAGTTTTTCTTTAAAAAATTATATAAAAAAGTGGTGGTGAATTTATGTCCTTGTCTCAAATAAAAATGTTACATAATTTTTTTGAAAAAAAACGAGACAGAAAAGAAATTGTCTAACATAGAAAATTGAAAAATGAAATTGCTTTGAATATTTAAAACTAGTAAGAGATGATATTTTCTTAAATTTTTTTTGAAATTATAATCGCACGATATTTGATATCTATTTTACTTTTCATCACATTGTAACACACGTTAACTTTATGATGGTAATGCTAAGAGCAATAATTTAACTTAACTAATCCACATCAAACGAACACTTCTTTTTTACACTCAAAATATAGTTGAATTTGTGTGCATGGTAGAAAACTTGAGAAATTGTTTGTGGTATTCTTGTTTCTTAAAAATATTTACAATAAATAAAGAACTTTAATAATGTATAGAAGTTTTCACGTTTGAGTTAATGTGTATTGAAAGATATATATTTAATAGTGGTTTGATATCAAGTTGAAATGATGTGAAATTTTAAATTATTATCAAAGTTGTGAATGATGATGGAAGACTTGAAAGATTTTTGTGTTACTTATTAACTAAGTTTTAAAATATGCAACACATTGAAGTGTAGTTTTAAAGTTTTTGTCTACTGTAAAAGGAAAATTGTTCAAATATATTAAGGAACTTTCATTATTTTGAACCATGGAACCAATTTAGGTTAAAATATATGTAAGCCGATTTTGGAAGTTCTTACGGCGTACGTAGAGATAAAATTTTTCGCCGATTTTAAAAACATTTGAGCATTGTGATCCTTCTTGTAGTCTGACCTTGATTTCTTTCTATCATTCTCATTTGGATTTTAAGCTTCATTTATTTCCATTTATTGCTATAATTTCTTTTTTCCTATAAACTTTACTTCCTTACCATAAACTGTCTCGTTTTACATAAATTACTAAAACTGAAATCCAATGTCGAATTTTATTATTTCCAAGCCATTGTTCAATTACTTTCATCACACAATTTATGAAAATTTATTAGCATTTCAACAAAAAAAAAAAAACAAGAACAATAACTGAGAAACAAGAAATAAATGAAGGAAAAACGTTGTCATGATAACTACTAAATGACTTGTTAGTAACCGATGATGATAAAATTGTTCATTTCTTATACATCAGTTTGGAAGTTTGCAGAATAAATATATTCTCGTTTAATTTTCTGTAGTTGTTTCAAAGATATGACTCCTTAGCAATAGTTTTACAATAAAATAGGAATTACAATGTTATAAATAATACAGTTTACTAGAATGCAATTCGCTACACCACCATTTACAGCAAATAACTCATATTATTAATGTCATTATGCAGTTAAATAAATTCTTATCAGAAATCATCAACATTCCTGTTTGAAATTACTTATTGCATTTTACAAGATTACACACGTTTATATTTTATTTTGTATTTTTAGAAGATTTTAAGAGCAAATTAAAACAAACTCAATGTACAATAATTCTTATAGTTAATCAATTTTCGTTATGAAACCAGCTATAAAGATTTAATAATATTTCATTTCTATTGAAAATCCTTAAAATTACACCACACGTGTAACTCATTTTTTGTAATGAAACATATTTTGGTTATTCATTTTACAGATTCCCCATATCGAAACACGCTGGGATTATAGATTGAGAAGAGAAAGTTGTTTAGTCAATTTATATCCACATCCAAGTACATTATCAAGGGTAAGTTTATACAAATTTTATAATTTAGTTTCTTTCTTGTTATCATAAAAATTTGAAATACGAAGAAATCTTAACACAGATAATAGGATAAATATTGACAACAAATGTATTCAACAGCCTCTCAACGTGTCCAAAAGCTATTACGGCTAATTGAGTAATTTGAATAAAAAAAACTTTCATAATTTTAAAAAGTTTTAAGGAAAAAAAATTGATCCTTGAACGGAATATGAATAATTGCAAATATATTTCTTTGAACAGTTCCGCAGGTGGTTAATTTTTTGAGTTTTTTTTTTGTAAAATAAGAAAAATCTATGATAAAGGTAACTGAAATGCTATTAAATAAATCAAACAAAAAATTCAAGTCTGAAATAAGCATTTTAGTTAACTTAAAGAGCAATTTATCAAAAAAAATATGAAAACAGGAAATAAGTTGATATGTTGAATGATATGATATGATAAATTTTACTGAAAAAAATTAACGATAAATAATGACTGTAATTTGTTAAGCTTCGATTACATTCATTTACTTTTAGGAAAAGTCATTAAAAAACATGAAAATGAATATATTTAAACTTGATATCGATATTGAAGAAATAATGAGACGACTGGAGAATTTTAAGTGTACTCATTCAATTCAAAAGCAGTAAACTCAATAAATTTGATTTGTTCGTGTTCATTATCGTTAAAAATAATTGAATCAAAAAAATTGACTGTGTTCATACTTTGTAAACTAATCCAATATCATTAATATAATACATGATTAATAATTTCATTAGATTTTAATTAAAGAGAAATTTCATTTTCTTTTGGGTTTTACACCATGTGATATGATTCGCCTTACAGGATTAATAACAAAGTGCTTCAACCACGGCCTGATATTAAGGTAAATAAATTCAACTAACGCCAACACACTAATACCAAGAAATAGTCCTGCAGTAGCACCAGACGCAACTAAAAAAAGATTTGTGTTTATTATTAAGATTGAATGGCACTCTAGAGAAATTTAATTTCAATCTCTACCTAATAGTTCACGCCAACCAAAGATAACTTGTCTACGATATGCAGTTTTTGTCTTCTCCAGATCCAAATGTAAGGACGGTTCTCGTGCCCAATAAAAAGCATTACTTGACTTCAATAATAATTTTTCATCGTTACAACTTGTCAAACATTTACATTCACCACTTTGCATTTCAATGAGTTCTGAAATTGAAAGCTCACGTCAGTCTTATAAAAAAAAATTGTTGAAGAAAAGTTAGCTTTGAAATAAATGTTATTTTGGTTGCTAGTGGAAAAATTTAATTTCATTTTATTAATAAATAATACGAGAAACGACAAGTTACAAGTTAGAACAAAAAAAAAGTTATACGAATTGCTGCAATTTGTCGAGTTTATTTTTATTGTGAACTTAATAAGAGGAAAAAAAATTGTTCAACAACAACATGAACGAACAAAAAACGACAGAAGATGAAATAGAACAATGTTTAGAACGAATATTAAATTCCACTGGTGTACAAGGCTACGTTATTGCAGATGAAATGGGTTTGAAACAAACAAAAAATGTGGAAAATATTATGGCGTTACAATACGCCGCATTATTTTTTGATGTTGCAAATCAAGTAAAAAGTCTGGTTCGCGATTTAGATCCAACAAATGAAGTGTTATTTTTTCGTATCAATACGAACAAAAACGAGACTTTGTCTGCTATGGCAAATGATGAATTAATTATTGTCGTACAAAAACATTCACAGCACTGCAAGTAAACATATTAAAAATTGAGAGAAAAAAGAATGAATTGAAAAATAAAAAAAAAAAATTTTACTAACAAAAACAAAAATTGGAATACTGATCCGAGTATTGTGAGCACTTAATAAACACTTTTCTTAAAACTCACACTTTTAGATTCAATTTTGTGAACAACTTTTTTGATATTTTTTTCAAGCATTTGCCATCGTTTTGAAAAAGTTCGTTTGCGTAATAATTACATTATTTATATAAATGGATGAGTCGATTTTATTTTTTTATATAAAATCTTAAATATTTGTTCTGTTTAAACTAAAATTAGCTAAAAAGTCTAAATATTCGAAAAATGTGTAGTGAAATCCGAAGAACAGGTAAACTATTAAAAATTTCGCATATTGAGTAATCGACCAACATTTTTACAATACAATCAATTAACAAACTTTTTTTCTACTAAATAAAAGTTAATTTACGAGCTTTTTTGTGAATACACTTTAATCCACTGTGACTACATTGATTAGTCTCGGGTGTAACATGATGATAGAAAAACGGAATGCATCCACAATGTTTTTCATAGGCTGATAGCTTGCAATTTAATTGGCATAAACTCGGTGAATAATGCCCAGGAAAATACAGTAAATTTGACTCATCATCAAAGCTGTAAAATTAAAAAAAATGTTAAAAAAAAGGAAATTAATGGATCGTTTTTCGTATCAAATTTGGTTTTACAAAATAGAGTTATTCAATAAAAAAAATTGTAATTGGGTGAAAATATGTTGTAGAGCACCATGAAAAAATGATTTTTTTACCGACATTTCCTTTGAAATATGGCCAAACTTTTAACATTTGAATCAGATGTGATTGCATGCGTTGTAAAAAGTAATTTAATATATGATGCTTGACCTCTTTCTGTGCGTATCACCGATTTACGAGATGGTAATTCCATTTGACCATGCAAGTAAATCTAAACAATTGAGTAAAATAAAGTTAATAAATGAGGAAATCTTAACAAAATACGAAAAAAAGTGAGCATATTTTATACATCAAAGTTGGATCCAATATATTGATATGACAGACTCGCTTCCGTTTCAATATCAAAAAAGTTAACCTTATACATCTCAACATCCTTGTTCCTTCTGTGTTTGTCATAATATGTAATTGGATTGAATACCTTATAGAATTTTGAATTAAATGTATAACAAAGACCAATTTCAGTTAATATTGGATATAGTTGATATGATTTATTATAAGCACCAATCATCATTCCATTCATGTTATTCGATATGTTTAAAAGAATCTGGAATTGCAGCATCAGGAATTGTGTAAATAATTATATTTTAAAATTTCTTAAATATTTTACCGGAATATAATCGTTTGGATGAATTTTAGTGAATTTTGTTAATTGGTCTAAATTGGAATCTATGTCAAAATATGCCAAATCGAATAGAAATTTAACCAGTTGCTTTTTCGATATCTTTTCATGTGAACTCACAAACTCAATCATTGCTGTTTCATTTAATCGGTCATGCAAACAAAGTGTAACAGATGGAAATGTTAAATTGAAATGAAAATAATTTCGGTCGACTGACACATTGATTGGATTTGTCAAAAATTTAAATACAAAACTTGATATAGGTATGAACGACAATCCAAATACAACCAGAATTGAAAATATCCAGTAATATCTAGAAATTTATTCCATAGTGTTTAAAAAAATTTTAAACTGTATCACTGAATCATTAAATCTACCTCTCAATTGGGTGGTATGATGATAATTTAGCATGACTCAAAATATTTCTAATCATATTTATTTGATTGTTAAACAAAATTTCAATGAACGTTACTCAATGGACAACTTAAGAGCACTAAGCACAAAGAGAATTTTGAATTGAATAGCCTATTATTCTGTAACTGATATGATAAATTAAAGATAATAAATAAATATATGAGAATACAACATGTGAAATAGATAGAAATTACGAAAACCACACCATTCCATAAATCATAAATTTTTAAACCAAATGACTTGAATTAGTTATTAGCCCTCATCCATAATGTTGTCTGGAATTAAAAGTGAACATTCATTTATTTTCACAAGAAAATTTACGCAAGATTTTACTTTCAATGAAAATTTCATAATTTTAACCACATATGTATCATCAATGCACGGCCTTAAAGAGTTAAAAACATAATAAAAAGTTTAAATTGATTTTTCTTACCTGTTTTTATGATCTTATTTTCGTGAACAAAAATAATTTTTCACAATCTTATTTGATTTTGAGAAAATTTGTGATGTCAAATACAGAAATTTAAATTTATCTTACATCATTTCAACTCTATCATTGAAGAATAAAATTTTGTATTTGGTTCATACATCTTCAAAGATGTTTTTTATTATTTTTTGTATGATATCCAAATATTTACATAAGAACTGTAACTTTTTAATGTTCAAAAAACCGTAGATAATATCTGTTTCTCATAATATTTGTTTACTGTGTCCTTGAAATGTATCAATATAACTTAATTTCTTTTTTCTTTTCAGGCATATGTTGATTTGGTTCGTGCCTGGGGTTGGAAATCATTTACAATAGTGTATGAAACAAATGACGGATTAATACGGTTACAGGAACTTTTGAAAGCTCATGGACCTTCTGAATTTCCAATTAATGTTAGGCAATTACCAGATGATGGAGATTACAGGTGAAAATCCAATTTCTTTTATGAAAATATTAAGTAAACTTTAGAAAATTATATGCTTTTAATGCTAATATTTTATATCTCGTTCATAAAAAAAGAAAATAAAATATACCTTCACTTTACAATAAAAATGATTTATGTGCCATAAAATTAACATACGATCTCTTTACACTTTTTCATGACTAACTGTTGTTTTTTTTTTCACGTACATATCCCATATAATATAATGAATAATGTAATATGAAAAATGTACGACAGACCACTTTTGAAACAAATTAAAAATTCAGCCGAATCTCATATTGTGCTAGACTGTACAACACCAAAAGTATATCAAGTACTTAAACAGGCGCAACAAATTGGGATGATGAGTGATTACCACAGTTATTTGATAACATCATTGGTAAGTTAAATTTAAACATGTGTGTATGAAAAATTAATGAATTATATTTATCATACAATGTGCTTTTGTTTGAAAATTTTTTTTTCTATTTAATCGTTCCTACGCTTATATTCAAAATCATAAGGGAATCGCTAAAAATTTCGACGATCCCTGTGATACGTATCTCAAATGAATTAAAATTAACTTCCTTTCCAAAATTGATATCAAAAAGCTAAAACTTATATTTTTCAGTAGAACACTTAATTGATTTTCTGTATTTAATATAAAATAATTGTCAATTCACAACACATAATATTCCAAAATTATCTTCCTGCGGCGCAAAAACACACTCATCTTATTTCTGATTAAAACTAGTTGTTGATAATACAAACTCAACACAAATAATTTGGCATATCAATACATGTAGATAAAAGCAATAAATGAAATTATTTCAATTTTGGTGTGTATAAACCTTTTGTGAATAATTTTATTGTGCATCGATTGTCAAATACAAAAACAGTCAAGTATGCTCTTAAAATAATTGTAATTAATCTAATTGAATTATTTTCTCTATAGGACTTGCACACAATTGATTTAGAGGAATTCAAATATGGTGGCACAAATGTGACCGCATTTAGATTAATTGATCCTGATAGTTTGAAAGTGCAACAAACAATACGTGCATGGGAATTGGGTGAACAAAAACTAGGCAGAAAATTGGATTTTCGCAATAAGGTAAATTATTTCATCTCAATTTTATCACACATTTTCTCATTATGATTTGATATTAATTTTCCACCACTATGAAATTGTCAACCCACACAGGATAATATTACAGTTATTAAGGTAAGCAACGCTAGTTAATTAGCTCATAAAACAAATTAAATTCTCGTCTGGAATATTACACATTGAAAAATTATATTAAATTTGCGATGAATTAATTCAAAAACATATTCATGATAAAATTAAAAAAAAACTATCACAAAATGAATGCAGGAGAACGTTATGTTTTTTATAATTTTAAAAGTTTTTTCTTTTATTTTAATTCAGTGGGTGATGGTAAACAGAAAAATTATATACACAAGAACGCATAATAAATAAAGCAGAAGAAAAAAGCAAAAGTTGCTGCTTGTCCATTGCAATAAATTATTTAGATTTGTGTTTGTTGAAAAGGAAAATGTTTTATGTTTTTAGTTTTTTTTTCATTTTTCTGTTTTGCTGACATGAGTTTTTTGTTATAAAGAATTGACTTTATGAAAATTTTATACACCGTAAATTTAGAATGGCCCGAATTGTTTTATCATTTCCTTCTCGAGCATACTTACACGTAGAATTGAGGGTTGATTTCAACTTACGGTGTAAAAGAAGTTAAATTTGACTAATAATATTAAAATTTTAAAATAACTTTACAGTAAGTTGCCAGAGCCCTACTTTTTGATGAGAAAATCAAAAACTACATAAAAAAACGAGTCCCAAAAATCTTCATGAATTTCGACTCTTTAATGGAATCTACTGCAAAACATTAATTTAAAAAAAAAAAAACAGGAAGAAGTACATTAAAATTAACTCAATTTCACGCTTAATTATTGTTGACCAACATTTATTATGAAAGCAGAGTTTATTTGAAATAAAGACAACATTTCCTTTTAACGTTTTAGCTATTGTCATGATAACCATAAAATTTGAGTGAACAAATAATAAGAAAAACTAATTTTTAACTTTCTGCATTTTTTTGTGGATAAACTTTGTCATAATTATTTTGCTCATTATAAAACGCCTTATTATCATATTCTTAAATTAAGTGTTCAAAATGCAAATATTTTTAATACTGAGAAAAATTTATTTCATATTTTTCTTCCTTTATCGGAACAGGCGGAGACAGCTTTAATGTTTGATGCCGTTCATTTATTTGCCAAAGCTTTACACGATCTAGATGCAAGTCAACAAATGGACATACACCCATTATCGTGTGATGCACAAGATACATGGCCACATGGTTATAGTCTCATTAATTATATGAAAATCGTATGTATTATCATTATTATTTTGATCATTATTATACATAACACGAACAATGTCAATTTGTAGTTAAACATCAGGGATGGGAATTCAATTGGGTCCGGAAACGAACAATTTAAGACCTCATTTCTGAAATTTTCAAACAAATCTTTGTCACAGTTCTTTCCAATTTGAGTTCAGAATAAAAAATAATCAAAAAATTAAAATACAACGATATCCGTTGGACTATAAAATAAATTGAGCTCATCCCTGATCATGACACATTGATAATTATTCATACTTTTCGGCATGTACAAATTAAACTTTATCGTGTCAATCAACAAAATTTGCATAATATATGAATTTAAAATAAATCAAACTCATCATTTATGCAAATTTATCGTCATGTCGTTCATATCTGAATATTATTTATACATTTAAACTAATATGTATATATTTTTTTAATGTCAACAGGTGGAAATCCAGGGATTAACGAATATCATAAAATTTGATCACCAGGGATTTAGAACTGATTTTGTCCTTGATATTATTGAATTGAGTACACAGGGATTACGTAAAGTAGGTCAATGGAATTCAACGCGTGGTGTCAATTTTACCAGATCTTATGGAGACCATCAAAAGGAAATTGTTGAATATTTACAAAATAAGACATTAATTGTAACGACAATTTTGGTACGTAATATAATTTTATAATGCTAAGTATTTTGTAAACACATCAATTAATTACTGTGTACACAAAATATAAACGTGCTTAAACTTTCAATGGACACATACATTTATTTTTAGGAAAATTTATGCTCTTTTTAAGTATAATGATGATAAATAGGATTTAAGAAATGGAAAAACGTGCTTAGCTCAATAATCCAATTCCCATTAATGAAAATCCCATCTTTTATGTGTATGCATTTCACCCTGTAGTTGCATAGAAAAAAAAATATGCTATTGCATTTTAATAACATAAATATCAGTTTCTCAGAAAGTTTAATATGTTTATTTGAATTCTTTCAGGCCACACCATTCATTCATTGACTTTCAATATTCTTTTGCATTATATTTCATGGACTTTCAATTCAACAAGAGTCTTATTTACTATACATTGCAGACAATATGGGACTATCATAATATAAGTTTTTATGTTATACGAAATAACAAGACTGCACTCAATCCAATAGATATTTTTTTGTCTTGCCTTCTTGTGTTTGCAATAATGTGCAATAAGCTTCTTACTATCATCTTAAATTTTCTTTTTATATAAAATAAAATATTGTAACACGATTTGCTTTTCATTTTTCTATCTTTTATATTATTATTATGTGCGTAATACATCTTATGGAATGAAACAAAATTGCAGCATCACAGAAGATTTTCATTATTAAAAATGATGCATGATATTTTATGTTTTTTTTAAAAAAAAGAAAATAAAAATCGAAGTGCTTTTCATGATTTGTGAATCAAAGCATGTCTAAATAATAAAAGACAAAAATCATTTTGGAAGCATTGAATCAATTTTAAGGTTAAGTGAGCTTTATTTGAGTTTTTTATAATAAAAAAATCGTTTTCAGTTCTTTACTAATAAATAAATGTTATATTTGTAATTCATTTTAAAATAAACAGTTAAAGAATTAAAATTAAAATACAGATTAAAAAGAGAAAAAAGCTACAGATGCTCTTGAAAGCAATTTGATGAATGATTTTAATAATCTTGCTCATAAAAGTTGACTGCTCTTTGAATTCAAAAAGCACCGTAGTGCTGTATTTGTCAATTGACTTGAACTTACAAAATAGCTGAGTTGTACTACTAGTTTGCGGACTGTTTTCAGTGTGTCATGTTTATATCAAAGATTAATTTAAATGAAAAAAAAACAACAGAACAAATACTTTTAATGGACTTCAGCTTAGTGTATGATGGTATAAAAAAAAAAAAGGACAGTTGAAGTTTTTCTATTAATATTATAAAAAAAAATATAACACACCTTGAACTTTTTTTTATCTTGAATTAATTGGAGAAAAAAGTTGACCTTTCCAGTTAATCTTAAACAACACAAGATTATATGTTTTTTTTGCAAATTTACAAGTAAACAAAATAAAATTAATGCTATCTTATGTTTCATATTCTAGAGTTCACCTTATTGTATGCGACGTGAATCACCAGATCATCTCCATGGAAATACACAATTTGAAGGCTACGCTATTGACCTTATTTACGAAATATCAAAAATACTTGGTTTCAATTATACAATTCGTTTGGCTCCTGATAATCGATATGGTGGCTACAACAAAGCAACAGGGTGAGTTTTACTAAAATTTAATGTTTTTATTTTGTTTTGTCTGTGATGATATTGAAATTTGTTTTGTTATTTCCTCTAAGGCTATTTATTTATATGTAATTAAATATCAATTTGACTCTCCTTCACTACAAAATGTCATACCGAAATCAAACCAAATTTTAATTTAACTTGCGACAAAAACTTGATAAATGAAAAAAAAATTGTTTTTATGTTAATTCATTAATAAAATGTCACGATACTTTATTTTTGACTTGAGATTTTCTCAGATAAACTTATTTATTATTTATTTTTCAATTAATTCACTGCCTTAAACGACAAATTTCTAAATAAATTAACTTGTTGAACTGTATCCGAAAGACTTTTATTATTGATGATATTTTTCTTTTGCATTACCTTTAGTTTCATTTTTTTTATTAAAATGAACAAAACTGTACTCTACAAATGTGTTATTTTTTTTCTTGTTTTAGTGAATGGGATGGAATGATAAAAGAATTACTCGAACAGCGAGCTGATTTAGCTATTGCAGATTTAACAATAACATTCGATAGAGAACAGGTAAGAAATTGAAAATCATAAATTTAATATATCACAACTTCTTACATTATCTTTACTTTTGCCAAGACAAAAAATTTAATAAAATTGGAATCTGAAATGAAAATAAAATTCAATTTTATTTCATTTTTTTATTGAAAGAAAACAAAAAATAAAGTGATTGTTTTCATAAAAATTGCGATCGTTGATAGGAATTTGAAATTGCATTTAAGTGTTACTCAATCTGACATCATTAGTTTTGAAAGAATAACACTTTTTGCTTAACATGGGCTTGCTCGGAATTTCAAATAGGAATCCTGATGACAAAGTGACTCATTTCTTAGAAACAATTTAATTACCAATAAATATCAGGATTCAATATGAGTAATTTTCGATATAATCGGGGATCAGCTTGTTGGAAAGCAAGTTTTAAAGTATCAAGAGCCTCGGTGTTTTTCTACATATGTGTACCAAAAAATTGGCACACTCTTTCTTATCGTTATATTGATATATTTTGTTCCTCAATTAATTGAAGAAAAGAAAAAGTTTGAATGAAAAAATATTATAATTATATTTGGTTTTGTATTGGGATAAGCCATTAGAAAATAATATTGTTTCATACATGCCTCATAATAACACAACAACAAAAACACTTGAAAAATAATTTGGTATTCTCTAAAGGATGCGATAAAATTGGAATATTGATGTACACACGTCTTCCCACAAATACACCATAATTTTACAGTTTCACTACTTAAGCTGAATACCTAAAACATGGTTGCTATGATTTTTTTTCATTTAATTTTATTTTTATCTTTAACTTGTCTTTTAAATTCAGTACAATTGATTGCAATAAATTTCTTCTACAGATTTCAGATAATTTTTTTATAGTATCGAAAACACATCATGTCCTTTGAATAAAATTTCATTGGATAAGCATGGTTTGGTTTTTTCTTTAAATTTTCACTCAGCTATTGATAAATCGATAATCGAATGTTACGACAAAATCGGTCTAATTTATTTATTTCTTGTATTTATTAGGAAAACAAGTTAAGTGTGGGTACAAAAATAAAAAAAAGATAAGATTTGTCTTTTCTTCTTATTTTCATTATTATTTTATAACGGATTCATTAAATTGAATGAAAATGTTTTTTTTTCGCTATCTTTTTTTTTTAAATATTTTTTTTCGATTGAATATAAGAGTCTTTAAATTTATTTAAGCATGACATTGACAAATACGACTAAAATTAGAATTTGATGTCTCTCCGTATTCAAATTCAGATTTTATTTCAATTCTATGATTTGTTTGTATCGAATTCAAATGTTTTCTTCAAAATATCACACAATCGACCTCGCAATCGATGAATACATAAAAAAAAAACAAATAATTTCGATCAAAATTCAATATTTAAATGCTTGTACGAGTACTATTTTTGTATAATCATAAAAAAATATGAATGTAAACAAGTTTATTGATGTCGATTGTTTCTTTTATGAAAATGTTGAATCTTATTATTGGTATCATCAATCAAAAGTATTTTTATATAATTTGATGCAGAATTTTTTCATTGATGATTCCTACTGAGACTTACACAAACACAACATGAAATTAAATATGATTTTCCGTTTTTTTTTGTCTTGAGGGTTTCAATTTAATTTAATAATAATAATAATAAAAAAATTAAATTATTTTTTATTTAAATTACAATGAAAAATAATTTTTTTTTCCTCTTCACAAGCACACAACACAAAAATTTAATATCTTGAAACCTTTTCCTTAATTACAGAAGACAACAGCACCCACTTTATAGGAATAATTTAATTTTTTTCTTCATTTTCTTTTGAACAATGTAATTATTAATGCAAGAAAATTTATTAAAAGATTTGTGTTCAACAGGGGACTGTTTTGGGTCTGACTATCATTTATGACTTGTATTAATGTTTGTGACTCAAAAATTATTTATTATTAAATGGTTTTTATTGTTAAACTTTACTTTCAACACGAATATTCACTTAGTGAGATGGTATTCAGTATGAAATATTATTCCATGATTTTAATTGTATGCCAAAAAAAATATATGAGACTAAAAAAATTGGGTAAGGGTACGCATAAAATTTGTGGAAAAGGTTCCACAAATTTCTTGTGTTAGATCATTAATTAATAATTTAAATTATGATAATTGAGAACAACATTAAAAGTTGTTGACTGTCATATCTTTTAATTTGAATTAATATTTCGTTTTTTACTTTCCTCGGATTTTAATTAGGAAATTTAAATTTAAAAAAAAAAGTCGTTGATAATTTTACTCATACGATCTAAATTGCCTAAAAATCATCCTGATCATTTTGATTTGAAAATATAAAAAAAAT
Source organism: Culicoides sonorensis (assembly GCA_900002565.1). Lineage (NCBI taxonomy): Eukaryota > Metazoa > Arthropoda > Insecta > Diptera > Ceratopogonidae > Culicoides > Culicoides sonorensis. The sequence continues at coordinate 1,018,423 of LN483372.1, read as the reverse complement.
TGGCAGTAAAATTTAAATTGTCCATAAATGTCGAATAACTTAATTTAACTTAATTTTTGTTACCCATATTCCATAATAAATTTCACACTTTAAATATATTCAGTACATCGAATACAATAGAATACATTATAACCTTAAATCCATTGCCATTTCCTCATTTACCCAAATAAAAAACACACACACAAATACAATGATGTTTGTCTCTTTCCTCTCATATACATATTTTTTGTTGTCATGTATTACAGGTTGTTGATTTTACGATGCCATTTATGAATTTGGGCATTTCAGTGTTGTACCGCAAACCAGTTAAACAACCACCGAATTTATTTTCATTTTTATCACCGTTATCACTTGATGTATGGATTTATATGGCTACAGCATATTTAGGTGTTTCCGTGTTATTGTTCATTTTGGCAAGGTAAGTACAAAAGAACAGTAACATATTTTGACCAACTTTTATAACAACTTGCACAAAAACGTTCTGCTGAAATATCTGATGAGAATGTGTGAAAATAATAAACATTCGAGAGAGACACATTTACATTTTAACGGATACTGTTTTCCTGATACTTGAGTGCAGTTTAGTGATTGTTGAACTTAGTATGGAAAATTATTATTATGCATACTTTGTAAAACGATACAACACAAAATTCGTGAATAGTTTCATCGTTCATGTAATGTTACAACATGAAGAGCATTAATTTTAACGCTGCTTTTTAGGTGTATTCTGGTATAAAATCAAAGACTTTTAAATATAATGTACAAAAAAGGCTACAAAAAAATGCTTGTGTGATAATGAACTATAATTTATAATGCATGAGTCCATGAAAGTTCAAAGGTTATGTTTGTCAATATTTACATTATCATTCGCGCAGAAATACAGACAAAAATAGAAAAATATTTTGTTACAAAATGACATGAAATATGATTCGGTGTAAAAATAAATATCATTTATTTCAATACATGTAGGATTTTGGTTTTAGGTCATCGCACTTCGATCTGTCAGTGATCAAATACGGAAAACCCTCCTCGAAGTAGTTGTAGAATGCGTGCCGTTGCTCAAAGTTTTCAATTTACTTTGTTCCACGATCTTCTACTTTTGTGATATGGTGTTTGACGTGTTTTGTGAATGAACTACTACCATACATTAAAAAAAAAATGTTAACTTTTTAAATCTAAAGTAGAGCGTAGACCATAAATGATTATTTTTAAGCTGAAGAAGATTATGTGCAAAAATTGTATAATTGATTTCGAAGAATGTTAAATCCGTTGTATGTATATTCTATTTTAATAGAAGGGCACAGTGTCTGGTTTTATGCCCAGATTTTATGTGCACATAATACTATAAAATATTATGACACCACATTATCATAATATTTTACTGAATCAAAAACAAAGCATGAAAAACTTTATTATTTTATTACCGTCGAATGATTATCATTATCATAACAATAAAGATAATATTTTTTTTTAAACCCAACATTAAATTAATTTATTTAACACTTTTTTTTTCATTTTAAATATATTTATATGAAAATTCCTACAAAAATATTCATATATGAACATGCAGGTTTACTCCATATGAATGGCCAACACCAACTTCATGTGACCCAAATCCAGGGACACAATTTACGTTAATGAATTGTCTTTGGTTTGCAATTGGAAGTCTCATGCAACAAGGTTGTGATTTCTTACCCAAGTAAGATACAGTTTTGTTTTTTTAAAATAAAATATATGTTGATGTTCATTTTATTTTTTGAAACATAAATTCATCATATTTTAGTACAAATATGAAAAATTAATTTATCATTTTGATTTTTTTGTGTTTTTTTATTTCAATTTAAAACAATATCAGAAAACAAAAATGTTTCATTAATATTTCATTTTTATTAAAATGTAGTGGACACATGTTTTAATGTAGCAAATTACAACATTTATTGCATTTTGCACGAAAATTAAAAATGGATAAAAACATTTTATTAAGTGGATTGAGTAGAGTTTGTAATTGGTTGAAAGTAGAATTACATTTAAAACATTTTCTGTTAATAGTTGTTTCACGTTTCATGCACTTTATTTCACATTTATTCGTTAATTTTAAAACGACTGAAAGAGTGGGAGAGAGTATGTGAAATAATAATAAAAAATAAAAGTAAATTAAAAATACATTGAGGATGATGATAAAAATATTATGCAGATGCAAAAAATTACGTGCTGTAGGGCTTAAGCATGTGCGTATGTATGTCATGAATTTTAAAATTTTATAAAATGAAAAATATGTTCATGATAAAATTATACATTAAACATACAACTCGACTTTATTTTTGTGATTCCGTATATATTAAAAATCGCTGTGAGGCTTGTCAATCACATGTCAAACAGAATTTATAAGTACTCTGATGAACGGTGTATCAGGAAAAGGGTTTCAATTTGAAATAGTTTTTGTTTTATTTTAATTTGAGAAAAAATTAAAATTTAAAGGTTTTCACCGTATGAATGGAATCATCAACATGCATGCAGTAACCAACAAGATCATTCATTGGATAATCAGTTTTCACTTTTAAATTCATTTTGGTTTACAATTGGAAGTCTTTTCCAACAAGGTAGTGAACTAGCACCAAAGTAAGTTACCACCTCCATTTCTCATATATTTGCGTTTCAAAGGTTTTATTTTCAATCAACCATGTTATAGTATAAATGTCGCTTATTTAAATTTTCTTTTGAGTGCTTTTTTGTATACTTTTCTTTTACAAATTTCTATCAAACACATCTGATGTGTGTATTCTTGTATGCCAGAACTCGAGAAGTCAATATAATATAATAAAATCATCGCTTATCTCGAATTTATATCATCATCATCATAGCTTTTTGTTTACGCATTTTCTTTATTCCATGTTCGATATTTTACAAAACAAGAGATCTTAACATATAAAAGCATTTTTCATTGTTTTATCTATTTTGTCTCTTTTTTTAGTATTTTTTGTGTTTGCGCTTTAAATATAACGCTTTCACTATATCTTTGCTTGTAAAATTTTGAGCTCGTTTGTTATTGTTATTCTTAATGGTATTTATCAGGGTTTTATATTTTTTTTTTATTTTGTAATGTATAACATTGCATTGTATTGTTCATGAAGGCTTCATAGCCTTCAATAAAAAATTGAAACACAATAAGGTGACCATTAAAAAAACCATTTTTAATCAATCATGTTAAGAGGGAATTAGAAAAGTATATAGACGTTCGTTAAATATTTGCTTACATTTAATGAATACAATTCAAGGTTCAAGAACCTTGAATTTCAACAAAATTTATTTTATTTTCAATTTAATGGACCAATAAGGTTATGCTCATCCTACGAGCAACAGACACCAATGAAGTATTAAATGCAATCTCGTTTAATATTCTTTGTCTGTATCATAAAAAAAAACCAAGAAAAAAATTTAAACGATTTTGCCATTCAAACATATCGTTTACTCTTTTAACTTACAGAGAAAAAAACATATATTTTGTGTAATGGATAATCGATAAAATGTTGAGCTATGCTTTTGAATTCAAGTGTCAAAAGTTCAGGAAGATTATATTCTGAGTAAAAACATTAAAGCAAGATATGAAAAAAAGCACATTGATTTATTTACTAAATACAGAAAAATCAACAAAGCATAACAAGCACAAAAAAAGTTAAATGAGAAAATTTTCAACAGCTATCAAAGTGTGAGTTAATTAACGATATTGTTAAAAATGAATCTGTATGAAATAACAACAAAAAAATGTGTCTGGGTGCATGAAATTTTTTTCATACAAAAATAAAAGTTAAAATCTCAAGAGTGTAAATTAATTGGTCACGATTTAGTGAACAAGCAAAATAAAAACAAGTAAATAAAACGTAAAGAAAAATATGATTTAAGGAAAAATCATCCATTAATTTTTGTCTCATACTTAAAATAGAGAGAGGAAAAATTTAAAAAAATGTAATGAAAGGATAAGTAAAAGTTTACAACAAAAAAATCAACTTTTTCTTAAATAAAATGATAAAGATTTTAAGAACAGATGAATTTATTTTTATCTTATATTTATTTTCCTATCTTTCACTTGACGTTTAACTTTACTATGTAATACAACAAGATACAATTTGTCCATCACGATAATAATGTTCCATTACTTTCATGTTTTTGTATGTTTTCATGAACAAACTTTATAATTTGATGAGATAGATTAATTTCCTTGTTTAAATAACCTGTCGTCTCCATTTATTATCCCAGTTTTTTTTAAGTGGTAATGATGTTTTGTTACAAAATTTTTAAATGAGCAAATTTCAACAAGTTTTAAGATCTAATATACAAAAACTCATTCGTTTTTTGTCCTTAAGGTTGTCTTAAAGTGAAAACTTAATCAGAGGACTTTTAAGCTTAAAAATGAAAATATATAAAATTAAATAATTTTAAAAATATATTTATAAGAGTTTATCAAGTCGATATTTTGTTTTGATTTTAGTTTTATAAGTTATTCAGCTGGGCCCACGGTAGAGCTTTTTCATATCTAATCTATTCTTTTAAAGATTTTAATATGATTCTTCGTACATCGTTTAAGATCACGGTTTCATTTTATTGAATAAGAAATCGTACTTACAATCATCTTCGTTATTAGTTTTCGAGCCATTTATAAATTTAATAAGACTTTGAAATATAACTTTTTAATTGATAGTTCATAAAGTTAAACTTTTTAAAAAAAATAAAACCATTCAAATTAATTGTTTTCGTTATGAAAGATTCACAGAAATTAATATAAAATAATTTTATTCCTCTTAACATTTTTTTTTGAAAGAAAAATTCTCAAATCAAAAGAAAATTTCAAAAACAAAAAAAAAAGAAAAAGTTAGCTCTTATAAAAAGACAAAAGAAACGAGGAAATGAAATAAATGTAATAAAATTAAATAAGAACCATCATGATAAAGATGACTAATAAAAAGATACCAGAATAGAAATTATGCGAAAGAAAAATGGCCAAATCGTTTTTCATCTCATCAAACAATCATATCACATTACAACAATACAACAATAAAAGTAAATAACCGCACAAAGTGAGTAGAAAGGAAGAAAAATCGTGATTCAAGGATAGCAGACATATAAGTAATCATTTTCATATCATCATATCAACATCTTTTATAGTAATACATATTTTTGGAGAAACAATGTGATGTGAAAACCACAAAACTTTATTTTCTGCAAAATATTTCATGTTACCAAAAACACAAATATAATGTGTGAATTGCCATTTCACATGTAACTCACTCAAGTTATAGTTTTTGTGTTTTTTTTGAGTGAAAAAGCAGAATAGTATTCAGTTTTGTGGTAATCCGCAAAAGGATGTGTTCAATGATGTTAACAAATTAGGGTGTAGATTATGAGGTGATTATTAAAAAGTGTGCCAAATATAACTCATTGTTTTACCTTTCAAATTCCTCATTTATTTAATGTTGCTCAATTAAATTGTTATAAGTAATTATTTATCTTGAGGCTGAAATTTATTATTAAAGATTATTAATAATTTAAGGGAGGAAAATGTTTGAAATATATTTTAAGATGATAAATGGAAGATAAATCGAAGGTTAAGAACCTATTAAAGATAATTTACTGTTTCGTAAATGTGTTTTAATGACTTTTTTATCCTTTCCTAATAATACTCTTATAAGGAGTGAACAAGCATGTAGAAGCGCGTGTTTTATGATTTATTTTTTGAGATAAGGTTCTATTATTTCATCAACAAATGCTGTGACATAAATCAAAAGCATGATGTTAAAATTCAAAACTTTTCGAAATCGAATTCATGCTTTTTAGTCCACCACCATATCGTCACTAGACTGTTTGAAGCATTCCTAGTCACTAAAAACCGTTTAAAACCTTCAAATTTTTTGTATGTATGTTAAAAGTATAAATTAATTTTAATATTATAAGTTATGATAATGAAATGTTTGTTTATTATAATTAAATTGTACATTTTCCTACTCAAATTGTCTGCATTGAATCATAATTTTATGTTTATATTGTGTTGCATGTTTATTATTTCATTTATAGTAAACATTTCTATTAATTATGAAATTAACACGTGTCAAGGTGTATGATGGAAAACACCAGAATGGAAATTTACAAACTTTACTTCTATTTTTACTTCTATTTTCATTTAAACATCAATGTAACTTGATTTCCAGCGTTTTCCAACATATGGTCTCACATAAGTAACATCGAAGCATGCTCTCCAATTTCAAACATAATCATTATTTTATCGTGTTAGTAACAAAATATTTACGAAAAACAACAAATATATACATAAATTTTTTTTTGGAGAATGAAAATTAAATTTAGTCATGTTTGTTTGTAATTTGTCATGGAAAATTTACAACATTAAACAAGATACAAAATTATGTAACTTTTCTGCAAAATTATCTCTTATTCACTGTTTTTATGTGCTAGTTAACTGTTTATTACAGAATAAATATAAAATAATAATAATAATAATAATAATAATATTACAAACTCAACTCAATTGAAACACAAACACAAAATGTAGATATTTTTTTCCCTCTTCATATTTTAAATGTTCTCTTATTGTTTCTATTTATTATTTTATACAATTTATACTTAAAATTCATGGAAAATTATTTTTGAAACACAAAAGAATGTTGTTTAATATAAAACAAGGAATACATCTCTATTTTATTATATTTTTTTTTATATTCATAGGGCTGTCAGTACACGGTAAGAGCAATTTATAGATCAATGGCATTTTACACCGTACTTTTAAACTAAAACGAAACAATGATGAAAGTCAATTTAGTTTAACGAAATTTCGCTAATTCAATGATGTTAATTATGATTCTTTGTTCTTATCTCTTTCATTTATTTTGTTTTATGTTAAAAATAAATTATTTAAATAGGCTTGTAGCTGGAATGTGGTGGTTTTTCACACTAATTATGATAAGTTCGTACACTGCCAATTTGGCTGCTTTTTTAACAGTCGAACGAATGGATTCTCCGATTGAGAGTGCTGAAGACTTGGCTAAACAGACAAAAATCAAATATGGAGCGTTACGTGGAGGCAGTACAGCAGCTTTTTTTAGGGTTAGTTTAACTCAATTCAACACTATATGTTGGAAATAATCTGATATGTTTTAATTACAGGACTCAAATTTTTCCACGTACCAAAAAATGTGGTCATTTATGGAATCAACAAAACCAACAGTATTCACAGGCAGTAATTTAGAAGGTGTTGAGCGAGTTGTTAAAGAAAAAGGTAAGCGCAATCATTTTAATCTATCATTATTGCTTCATTAATCATTCACACTTACATTTAATATATAAATGATTCAAATTATGATTATATCCTCATAGGGAGTTATGCATTTTTAATGGAATCCACAAGTATTGAATATGTAATTGAACGAAATTGTGAATTGACTCAAGTTGGTGGAATGCTTGATTCCAAAGGATATGGTAAGTACAATGAACTATATTAAAATTTACTCTGGCTTTTAATTATAATTTGTTTTCTCCATTAATCAGGTATTGCAATGCCACCAAGTAAGTTGAATTATCTTATAATTATTATCACAATCACATTAAATTGAATAAATTAAGATCTCTCTTGAACGTGTATATTGCATTGTCACTTATTTTCTAATTTTCATTCTTACTTTGTGTAATTAACTTGTCTCAACCGGAATGTTTCTCTGTTTCTATTTATCTTGTCATTTTTAGATTCACCTTATCGCACTGCAATTAGTGGAGCTGTGTTAAAATTACAAGAAGAGGGAAAATTGCATTTGTTAAAGCAGAAGTGGTGGAAGGAGAAACGTGGTGGCGGTTCTTGTCGAGTAAGGATTTTATTAATTAATAAACAGGGTTGCCATTTTCTTACCATTTTCTTCATGCAATGAAAATTATTAAGCGAAATTAACAATTATTTAAGTATGAAACTGGCAACCCTGATCCAAAACAAATAATTCATTTTAAATGCACACTCACACAATGTTGTGGTGAGACAAAATGAATAACTTACATTAAATGTGATATTAAATTATGCTCTTATATAACTCTTAAAAAAAACAATGCGCAATCACATAGGACGAAACTACAAAATCGAGTTCAACAGCTAATGAACTTGGACTGGCCAATGTTGGTGGTGTTTTCGTTGTTTTAATGGGCGGCATGGGAGTCGCTTGTGTGATAGCAGTCTGTGAATTTGTGTGGAAATCACGAAAAGTTGCTGTTGAAGAACGGGTAAGCACTACAACGACAACTGTTCTTCCAGACATTTATATGTAAAATAAATAGAAATTACACGAAAATCTACTTTAAAAAGTAACATTTTCTTCACTTGCATTCTATCATTGTACACTTCCATTAAATTTTTCAACTTACATTTTGTAAATATGAATATTTAAAAGCATTTATACTTTGTATGTTTATATTAAAAAAAATGTTTTATTAATATTTAGGTTAATGAACTAGAATATTAAATTAAATTTAAAACAAATCTAATACAGGATACCATGAAAATAACAATAAATAATATCGTACAATATTTTTCATTAAATTTGACGCTCATCCCTTAAAAAATATCAGTAATTTTTAATACAATTAATGTCAAACACAATCAATGTTCATGTAAATAGGAAGTTGATTTATATAAAAACATTCATTTTACCATCATCAAGCTAAAAAATAACCACATTATCATTAATTTTTGTTCTAATTGAAATTTGAGTTCGGTACAACCTTTTTGTTTCCCGCATTATATAATTTTGAACAAAAAAAATTATAATCACATTTATTATCATCATAGGTACGCTGATATTTATTATAATTATTATTACAATTCATAAATGATTATTTATATTATTGTAATTAAAAAATCAATGCATGAATTCATAAATGGACTTATTAATGAGGGTGAAAACGGTGATTTTATTGTATTTTAAATGATGATTCAATAATTTTAATTAAAATGAGGGCTCGGAAGAACTTTACTTAAAAAATATTGACTGTTTAAATGCTTTTTTAAAAAAGATATTCTTTGAACCCATTTCGTGTTACACCCGCATTTACATTTGTTCATAGAACGATATTTTTCTGAAACTGTATTTATTTCCAAGAATTTAACACAAAATCCCAGTGTGACTCTTTCATCGACTTTTGTAAAATTGAATCATAATCATATTTCATGATGATAATCAAAAACTTTTAAGATTAATTTTATATCTCATAATAAATTAATCATTTTCAAAACAGACTAGACTAAATATTTTTAGGGATTTAAAAATAGATAGAGAATATAATAGATATAAAATAATAATGATAAAAATATACTAGGATATCCACACATTTTTTTATGTGAAATTTTAAGTATAGTAAAATGAAGATAGTTTTCAAACAGAGTCTAATTTTTGATGCCCCATCAATTTTCTTTTCTTTATTTTTTTATTATGATTATAAATTTTATTTATTTTTATTATTATTATTATATGAATAGAAAAGCTTTTATTTTGTTTTAAACAAAGTTTTACAGAAAAAAAATAAAAGAAACTATATAACATGATGAAAACATAATAAAATTCACTCTGTTATTTTTTTATGTTTCTGTGTATAAATTTCATATTACAAGTTTAAAAACAACTCAACCTAAATATAAGTGAAAAAAGGATAACAAGAAGAAATTCACATATTTCATATTTTATTATGGCAACTATGTCCATGAGTTGTGTAGAATATAACATTGCATTAAATATTAAGTAAAATCTCGTATAACTAATAATATTATTATTATTCTTGTCCTCAAAACACAAGTGAGCCTATTTCATTCAAAAAAAAAAAGAATGAAAAGATATTCAGCTGTGAAAAAACAAGTATTCTTTGAAGTTTTATAGTTTTGAATTTTATTGTGCATTATATTTTATATTCATTTTTAGTGCATTCTAAATAAAATGTGCATAATTTGAGGCATTTTCGACCACTTTTAACTCATGTCGTCTTTGTATCTTTTATGTCCAACTAAAACCTCTAGATAAAAAAAAATAAAATTAATCTACTTTTCATAGTGAAGACAGGAACTTGAGATGGCCAAACAGTTAAAACCATAACTTTGCCTTTAATCAAAGTCATCGAAACATTAAAATGCACTTTTTCTATTTCATTTAAAACTCAGCGTTTCATATTTTTTTTTCAAGAAAATATCATAGATGAGTTCTTTGCATTTATGGAAAAAAAGACAAATACGAATCTTAAACTTCGAAAATATAAAAAAAAACTTTTCTTTTTACCATTTTAATACAGAAGAGTATTGTTTCAAGAGTTCCATACATACTTAGTTAATGGCTCTTTAAAATATTTTTGCATTTTTATTTTTTATAAAATAATGTTATAAAAAATTGTAAAGTGATTTTCATGATTTTGATGCGCAGATTATTTTTTCTTATACATCAGAGCAGAAGCTTCCGGCACACTAACACACATATTTTACTTTAAATTTGTTTTAAAATTTCCATTTAAAGTTTGAAAATTGTTTATGGTTCATATTGTTTTTCACTTGATTTGTTCTTCATTTAATTTAAGTTACTGTGATAAATAAATAAGAACATTTTGTTTAACGAACCAATATCAGTTAGAAGGTGAAAATAAGCTTATGATTCGATTTTAAAAGAAATATTAATTTTAACTTAAACTTTCAATAACTGTAAACTCTTGTTTTCTTTAAACAATTTCAAGCTAATGCATTTTTTTTAGAATGCACTTCTTTAGATGCATTATTTTATTATTTTCCTCAGACGATTAAATAAAACATTTTAAACTTTTTCGTAACATAAATTCACATAGAAATTCTACATTAATTTATTATTATTGCCATAGTTTACTTTATTTTACACTCACATGCACATCTTTTCTTACATCTTTGTCGACAACATTTTATTTAAAAGCTTCATCAATATTCAATTCATGTAATTTATTAACGCGTCCCTTTATGTAGTGTCGAAATCAATAGTGAAATATTGACACAAATTAAATTTTTCTTTTATACTCTCTTGTGACCTGACTTACTTTTCTTAAACTGTTTTTAACAGTCGATGATAGATATTGAGTGTTTTATATACAATTCAAGTGATACCAATAATTGTGGTTAAATGGAAATAAAATAAAAATTTATAAGTTGTCTCGTTTCAATTTAAATTTTATTATACTCTTTTTGATTAATTCAATTTTATATTCTGAAAAGTTAACAACTGCTTGGCAATTCAAGATTTTATGTATATTGAAGGCAAACAACAATAAAAGTAATGATTAAGGCAAAAGTTATAGTAATAGTTTGAAAACGGAGAAGTTCACTTTTGATTAAACTTTTAAATTATTGCATTGCAAATAAACTTTATAATAACATGAGGAGATTTAGTTAGATTTATTTCTTAATTAAGAATAAATCTTTGCTTCCTTTTATGAAAAAGGCCAGTGAAATCTCTATAATGTAAAATTGGAATACTCCGGAGGATTAGGTGATCCAGTCCTTTTATTTGTACTTATAAGATATTGACGGGACTTAATGTAAAGCATTTTGAAACTTTTTAAATGGTTTATATTTCATATTTTTGAATCACAATTGTACAAAAAAGTTCCACAATTTTCTCATAAAATCCTCTGTATGCTTCTTTTAACATACACAATGTGTAACAAAATCCATATCAACATTTAAATCCACCACTTGTGAGAACGTTTACCTTTATACAAGGATCAAAACAACAAATTAAATAACTTGGAAGAATTTTGCATAATAACCAGACATTTAATCGTTGATAACGATTGTTTTGAGAAGTACTAGACTAAAATAATGAGTCTAATCGCTCTCATCTTGAGATACACTTTATCCTTTTGATTCAAGTTTAGTTTTTTTTTTATGTTTTTCAGAGAAGTTTTCACATGAAAAATACCTCAAAAAGGTACTTTGATACTCCCTTACGTACTTATTCTATTCATATAGTTTGAGTTTATGAAAGAAAGTGTGAGACAAAAAAAATAAAACTGAAAAATAAAATTAAAGACAAAAAAAATATAAACTGTTCGTAATAAAAGCTTTTATCTTTTCTATCCTGTCGACATATAAATATGTACGATGAAAATTATATTCCATTCACTTAATTCTCATTTCATTCTTTATTTTCTTTAGCTTTTTCTTATATTTTCATAGACAAAAAAAGGGAAAATAATCATTATTACTATTATTGTCTTTTGTTTATCCTTTTTACAATTATTTTTTTTCTGTGTAGGATCCTTGTATCACAATTTTGTTTTTCCATTTGTTCATGCAACTTTAAATATTCCAAAACCTTCATTTGGTTTTCTTGTTTTAAAATAAATAAATGTATGTTGTGTGGACCAGAAAAAAAAATAAAAAGGAGCTTGGTCAAAATATAAATAAACTTTCAAATGTCTTTTGGATAACAAACAACTTTAAAAGTTTCGTTATTTGTATATGTAAAATATTAACATAAAACAAGACTTTTATTACAAGAAACGACAATTAATCTCAAAACATGTCATTATTTTATTTTACTACTTGCTTTTGCTTTTGATAACTTTGACCTGTGACTTCCTTGTGCAGCATCATCTTTTGCTTTGCTTGATAAAACGAATCATTACAAAATAAAACACGTATAAAAATTCTTTAATACTTTTATTTTTAGTAAATGATAAAAGAAATTTTTATTGTTTCAAACTTTTTTTTTTATTTCTTTTCATCTTGCGTGAATTTATGATGAACGGATTTTATTTTATATTTATGACTGGAAATTTTTATTAGGAGGTAAGTGTTATATATTTTTTATTGAATTTTACGAATAATTTTTCTTTTATTTACTCATAAGGTTTCATTATGTTCGGAAATGGCCTCGGAATTGCGTTATGTATTAAAGTGTGGTGAATCAAAAGAATCACGTAAATCGAGTATCAAATCAAAAGAATCACCAAAGTCCAAGGAATCAGATTCCAGTGACAGTCATCATTTTCAAACGTTTGGTATGCCACCACCACCACACAATATTTCCCCATATCCACTCTACGAATTTGAAGGTAAAACCTTCCATATCCCATAGTAGTATAAAAAAATGGTATTTTAAAAAGGTAGAAACAAAGATTGAAGTAATTTAATAATAATTAAAGTAATTAATTAGGAGCGAAACCATTTTCTCTTCATACAATGTATGAAAAAATAAAAAAAAAACCTGTGTCAAAAAAAAATAATACTTACAGACGAAGTATTGAAAATTGTAGATAACACAAAAAATGTATTAATTAAAGAAAATTGCTGTGAATTTCTGACTGGACCTATTAATTTTTTGTTTTTTTTATATATATTTATACCTTTTTTCTTTACATGATTTCATGAAATCAATAGTAATTACCAATACAACAATAAAAAACGATGTAATTTTAATTAATTGAAATTTTATGTTATTTTTTGCTGCGCCTCATGAGATTCCTCTTTAAATAATAACAATAATTAAAACAAATATGACAAAAAAAAAGTGTGTAATTTTAATTTGGCTTGCGGAGCGCGTTTTCTGTTAATTAAATGAAATAAAAAGGTAATCACACAAATTAAAGTTTTTGCATTTCAATGATTTTTTTTATATTACAGTTATAAATTATTATAATTATTTGGAAATGATAAAATTTGGCTGATGGAATTTAAATGAAAATTCAAAATTCTCACAAAAATTAGTGTATAGCAGTGTAATAATGAGAAAAGTTAACCTTTTAAGTGCAAGAATTTAAAAGATTCTGTATCCAAAGTTTTACACAAAAACTAGGTTTTTTTTGATATTTTTTCTATTTAAAAAAACTCTCTTTGTTGTAATGCGCTGAAACCATGAATGAATAAAACCACTTTAACCTTTTCTGTTTTCTGTGGACTCTTTTTTTGCATTTTATATCTCTTTCTTGTCAAGGAACATTTCAAAGCTCAAAAACCTCAAAACCTTCATCATATAAAGTTTTCATTGAGGAAGAGTAGCGTGCTCACAGAAGGGCATATTTTATTTTCGATGTGCACGCAAAAAATCATTCATATATCAAAAAAATTTCATCTCTCTCAATATTTTTGATAATAATAAAAAATATTTCAATAAATAAAATACAGGACAATTGTTTTAATTAATATAATTTAATAAAAAAATTTTTTCATCACCATTGAAGTGTTTTGAAAATATCTCTGGTACTTACAAAAATTTCTCAATTCAATGATTTTCATCAAACTTTTTTGCTTGTTTGAAGAAAACAAATTGAATTTGGTTTCAAATTGAAAACAAAAAAAAATAATATAACTTTTCATGGTCTAATAAAAATAAAAAACGTAGTTTAGAATACTTTAAAATAATAAAATGAATTTAGGTTAAAATAAATTTAAATAAATAAGATAAAATTATATTAGTAAATAAATTATTGATTTTAATAATAAGCGAAAATTTAAGAGGAACAGATTAGAAAATATATTGATTAAGTTAAGCACTATTTGTAATAAAATTATAAATAAATCGAAAATAAAAAAAAAGATAATTGTTCATAAAAATTGTGGAATTTCATTTCATGTTTAACGAGCCCAGATTTTTTCATATTTTTTTCATATTCAATTTTAAGTGTCACACGTGTTTCAATATATTCTCTTTGATTGCTGATTCTCTGCAGTAATAACCATAATGGCAATCTGTAAAGAAAAAAGTAACTTATCTCTTTCGATGTACAGTATTTTATCCTCATTCAACAGATATCATCAAAACAGACTTCAAAAAGAAATCAGGTCAAAAATCAGATGATCATCCAATAAATTTAAATGTGATTTTTTTCTTCTTTGCTTTAATACAAATGGATATTGTTATTATTATTATTTCAATGATTTAAGTAAATGTATGAGTAATATTCCATAGGGAAATTTAGAATTGTAATGAAACTTTCTATCCAATAGGATTTTAGTATGAATTGCATGAAATGCAATAGTGGTCTCTCGAAAAATAAAATATACATTATTATATAAATCATGCTGAATAGGTTTGTGTATTCACTGAAAGTTTAAAACGTCCTGCTTTATTTGATGATTCTCTTGTTTGTTGCTTCCAGCGACGAGGAATGAAAAGAATATTGAATGCAATTTGAGCCTGTGTGCTAGTTTGTGAGACGTTTTCAACTTACTGTGTAAATTTGAAATTTAATAATGGTTTAAAGTAAACTCAGCAAAAATTTATTTCATATGTGGTTTAATCAAGTTTTTTTTATGTATGTCATTCAAGTAACAATAATTGAATATTACAATGGTGAACAGACGGTTTAAATTTAACTTGAAATGAAGATGAGTGTTGAAATTATTTTAGTTTTTATGCAAGCTTACATATTTTATTTTGTTTTCCAGTCACATCTCAGTTCGTTTGAATACAAAAAAATCTAAAGACAAATTTTTTTCTAAAATAAGATCATCTCTTGAAATAACAATGAACATAACAAAAAAAATCGTTTATGTAATCCAAATATAGTACTAAACTACAAATATAAGGCATATAACTGACTAAAATGTGTGACAATAACATCAATATTACAACCACAACAACTCATCCGTCATTCATTCTACTGAGAAAAATATGTTTGTAATTGACTGGTAGCACTAACATCTAAACAACAAAAGTTAAATAACAACAAAAAAAGGAACAATACAAGAAAAAAAAACGTTAAATCAGGATTTTGTGTGAAAAGTCAATTTATCATCTTGAAAGAGAATGACATGCAACAAAGGAAAATTATGTTCAAAGTTAGGTCTGATTTTACATTTTCTTTTATATTTCTTTTTCTTTTATTAAGAAAATACTTTCCATCACCTTTATAATTCATGTGTGTGAGTATACGTACCATGAGTCTTTTTATTGAAATGCAAAGTAATAATTTAGTAGATATAAATAAAAGAAAATGAAATAACATGAGATAAAATGAAAAATAAGAAAAAAATAAAGCAGACGGTTTTGGCAGACATTCACCTTATTTCCAAAATGTTAAAAAGTGAACGTAGTAGCAGAGAATTGTTTTTTATGTAATGAAATTTGTACATTTCTAAAGTTATCGTGTGTGTTACAAATATGTTTCATTTGTCTTTTATTTATACTGTATAAAAAATTATATGAGATTTATTTTTGGTAGCATTTTCTTTTGTTTGTGGTATTCTGTTTCTATTAGAGATAAACCCATATTATCATTTTTTTTGTATCTTTGTTGTTTAAGAAATTTAAAATAGACTTATAAATATTGGGAAAACAGTAAAAAAATATATTTGAATTAGTATTCACGAAATTAAAGAATGTACCCTATTTGAAATGAGAACCAGTCGTCTCCATCAATAACTTTATAAATTATTTGACCATATATCTAGCTTCCGTTAACTGAAACCTAAAAACAATTCTTATTATTTATTATCCAAAAGGTAAAGTATCTGTGTAATACGATGATCTTCTTGTCGTTTATTATTCATTTGATGACTAAAAACATCCTTTTTTCTTCATCGGTTTTCTTTTTATCATAGATTTTTTTCTGTAACACAAGAAAAAATTATACTAGAAAAAAAGAGACAAGAAAAAGATGGTACTAAATAAATGGTACACACTCACGGTAAAGAACATACCACACACTTAAGTACGTGATCACATAAATATACGTCGATTCACTTATTTTTATATGAATTTTTATTATTTGATTGTTTTATTGTTCGCACACTTAATTTAAAGAGATAATTTTCCGAATACATTAAAATCAATCAGGTGAAAATTCAGTTTAACCATTAGTCCAACTTTTATATGAAAATTAATTACTCAGATGAGGTGATATTAAAAATATAGACAAAACATTAAACTGATACATTGTTTTAACTTTTATATAGAATATTTTTTATTAAGGCATCACAATACAAACATTATTATACTGATGTTAATGTAATCTAATAATTTGATGAAGTTATGTATTTTTCTTCCTATTAGCATGCATGGCATAGATACTTTGTTAAAAATTAAGAGAGGGAGTGGATCATTTAACATAACATCAGACAAAATACACACTTCATTGTTATTCATAGAAAGATAATAAAAGAAAATATATTTATATGTATCTGAAACTTTTGAGTCAAGTGGGATAGCATGGCTAAATATAGAAGATCATATAACAATATTATTGTAGTACTGAATATAATGGGTATATTAATTTACAAGTATATCATGAATGAAAATGTTTTGTAAATCCAAATTTGAATAAATTATAAGTGTTTTAATAATATTTTTCTGTGACTCTGTAATTACATTAATTCCACCAAGAGCAATTAAAGGGCGTTAAATGTTATTTATAGTGATAAAGTTCTTTGTCATTTTAATAAACTGGTAAAAATGTATAATGAAAACGTCTGGTAGTTTAAAATATTTAACATAAATAATTTTTTAAAATAAATGAGAAAGACATTTTTTTTTTTTTAATTATTTAAATATTTATTATGTAAAACGGTGAAATTACCTTCCATTTGACATTAAACCAAATTCATCTCATTATCATCACTTCCTGTTTTATCTAAATGATGATTACTTTCGTATTCACACACATAAATTTCACTTTTTAAACATATTTCAATGTAAAACAAACATTAAAACATTATGAGACACGACATAAATCATTTAAGAATAATTTTTCTGTAATAACATAAATTTATACAATGATTAACATGATAAAAGATTTGTTTGTATACGTTGAAATACTGTTTATTAAATCAACATTGGGATATTATGTTCTGAAAATATTAATAAAAATTTAATGGTTTAATGGTAAATGAATTTTTTACTCCACACAATTAAGGTGTTTTGTTAGATTAAAACAAAAAAAAATTCAGTAAAATAAAATTAGCTTTTATCATGCTGTGTATTAAAAAATTATAAAAATTTTGACAAAGGATTTTTCATATTGTTGGTTTAAATGAAGAATTTGTATGGGAACAGGCATAATGTAAAATTTTTTTTTTTCATTTTTCAGGTTTTTGAACCAAATCCTATAGATATTTTTTCTGATAATTTAAATTCATTGAAAAGGAGGTTATTTGATTACAAATCACGTTGAAAAAGTTTCAAAGATTTATTTTATTAATCTGCTATTTCATTTACTAGAGTTACAAAATGATTAGCACACCTGTTATCTTATTTATCTCCTACGTAATATCACATATAATTAAAAAGAAAATATTTGGAAATATGAGAATCAAAATAGAATTCACGTGTGCCACGTGTTTTAATTTTAATTTTCGTGCAAAACCCAGAGAAACTATAATCATTGGTAGCACATATATCGATCTATTTATGCAATAAAACAAAGTATATAATTAGATTTGTTGATATAATATTCACTGATGGGAAACTGAATTAAAAGAACGGATAAGTTTACCATTATACAATATTAATCTTTCATCAATGTTTTATAGATACAAATTATTTTATTTTATACACTGTTTTCCATCAAAAGATAAAGTTTATTTTGACGATTTTATTTGATTTTATTACCCCACTTTATTTAATTACTTAACGATTTGATTGTTTGTTTTATTGTAGTCCTTATTACGTATAATCATCAAAGTTTTGTTCAGAACTTGTGATTATACTATACACACAATCGAAATACAAATTATAATTTGACAAATAGGTGAAAATTTATTTTAAGATTGTTGATGCCTGAAATTATCTTCGAATATGATGTGAAATAATATTTTACAATAAAGCACTGTTTAACTTAATTAGTATGTGAAATTTACATATTTTCAATTAATAAAACATCAGAAAACCTAAAAACTGATTGTTGGCTGAAAAACTCACACCCGAATACGCATTAATCAGGTCGGTAAATTCCTGTTAAATTCAATAAAAATAAAATTTGTTACAAGTTTAAAATTCTATCGTTAACCAAAAAGTACATTTAATTTAAATTTTAATTTTTTGTGGTCAAAATTATTTTACAATTGAATAATTTTATTGGGTAAATATATGAAAAAAACCTCAACAACATGGTATTTAACGTATTTTAATTATGAGAGATTTAGAAGCCACAATCAATTTCATTTCTTAACGGATTTTTTCATTACACATAAATTCAAATAATTGTAAGTTGAGTCAAATTCGAATTTATTCTTCACAGATGTCACTTTAGTGGTTTTATTTTTAAACATCTTTGTTTGATTCAAAAAAGAATGTTGCACATGTATGTTAAGTGATTCAATGAAAATCTATCAAGGAAATAATTTATTGGGCATTGTGGTATTGACTCACTTCATGGTTTCAAATCTAAAGTTCAACTTTCAGAAAAAAATATTTGATCGACAATTTTTAGCAAAACATCAAAGACAATCCTAATTTTTTTTAAAAGTTTCTGACATGTGTACGTGTCAAATCAAATGTTTTTTTTCTTGTTGCAGCCAAACGTTAAAAGTAAACTGTGGTTAAGATGAATCACTTTCAAAACTGCGTAATAATGATTAAAGTAACAAAAAAACTTCAGTATTTGAATTGATATGAAAATGAGTAAAAAATATGGTTCAAATGTGTTTTTTTGATTCTCTATTTTGGAATTGAAAAACATGTGGGCCAAAAGAAAAACAAATTTCTTTTTTATTATTTATACAATAAATGTTACTTTTATTATAGTTAATACTAATAATCTACTATTATATAAATTATATTACAAGTCTTCTATAAAGTATTAAAATGCTAATAATTTTCTAATTTTATATCTGGCATTTTGCTAATCAAGCTTAACTTGTTTAGTTATTTTTGCATGTGCAGTTTTAAGACAGTTTTGAGAATTTGTTAAAATTAATTATTTCATTATCATTTACTACAAAAATAACGGCGAGGGTTTAGAAACTTAATTATATGTAATATCCATACTGCTGTTAATTTTCAAATACTTCGTTTATCATTAAGATCCTTTCGTGTTTTGAATCCTCGAAAATTGGCTTGGATCTTAACAGCTGCATCTTTTTCAAGCTTCTGACGTTTCCTTACCAAAAATCCTCGAATACCGGCTTGTATTTTAGTTGCAGACGCTTCTTCCAATGTACGTACACTGCCACGTTGTTGTTCTTGGAGTGGACGTGCTTCATTTTGATGTGAACAAGATGAAGTCGTTTCAGTTGAATGTCCATTTTGATTTTTATTCTCTTTTAACTTTTTGGCTTGCTTCAGTTGTTTCCTTACACGATAGCCTCGGAAACCGGCTTGAATTCGAGCTGCAGCATCATCTTCCGAATTCGGAGAACTATTTGGTGAACTAGGATGGATATGCATTTGATTGTCTGAGCAAATTTTTCTAAGGTAATGAAATAACTTTTTTGAGTTTTTTTGTTCTTTTTTCTGTATATTTTAAACTGGCACTGAAATTGCTATTACGTACTATTGACGTCTGTGTTTTATTTTTGGTAATTTTTTTTGTTGTATATTTAAGAAGCAAAAAAAACCAGAGTCAGTAACCAAACAATGTAAGTGAATTATATTTTAATGTTTTAAATACTTTTTTTTCTGTATATTTGTAAATAAATGATCCCTTTTAATAATTTTATTTCTATGTAAACATGAATTTTGATGTGTGTAAAATTGTTAAAGAAAAATTCTCTTTTGTGGAAATTAATTTTCTTTTTATTGTAAGATCTTTTCAGTTTGAGTGTCGTTCTGTTACTGTGAGATAAATACTCACCAGATTCCACTTTAAATATATTTATTTTTACATGAAAAATTTATAACTTTATGAATGTGCTCAAAATATCCATATAAATAAATTGAAACATACATTGAACATACATCTGCTATTATATTTTTAATTGAATCTCAGTCGGCTTCTAAATATTAAAATTAACAAATCTCTACGTTTTCTCTGAATGAATATTAATAGGGTGACACATAATTCAATTAACTTTTCTATTGAAAATTGGTTAATTTTTTACTATTTCATTGATTTGTGTTCATTGACTTTAAAATATTTTGCGTCGACCACATGAAAATCACGTCCAAGTTAACCTATAGCAACAAAAATAGCAAATTAAATCAATTGAAATTCAAAACAATAATAAAAAAATTTAAACAAGAGGAGTTCAAGCAAGAAACATTTTACTATCATTGGCATTGGTCGTTCATTAAATAAAAATTTTCATTCAGAAATCAATAAAAAAAATAGACATAAACAGAAATTGAATTGTAGAGAAAACTAGTGTAAAATAAATAAATCGAGAAATAACTGGAAGTACACATCTCTTAATTAAATTGATGATTCTAAGGAGCACATCAAATTTGGGAATATTTTCACACATTCATTCATTAAAAATGTTTAAATACTCATTTTGTACATTTTGTTCTGTATGAACTGTTTGATTTATATTATAATGGTTTGTTTTTTTGTTTATAACGATTCATTTCAAATATTTACTTATTTCACTTATTGAGATACATTTTTGGAAAAGTTTATTAAGTATTTTTCTGCATAATTCTGTCAATTTGTATGAAAATAACAGATTTAATGTGATTTTGATCTTGAATTAAAGATTTTCAGGAAGTGAATAAAATGAGATTTGTATATTTATCCCACTGTGCAACAAATAAAAATTTAGTGTCAAATTTTTTTGATTCAGTCAGACTTGTATACAGGTATACCGTTTTCTGATCATATCTCAGAATTTTGAACCATATCTTTGAATGGGAGCTTTCTGTACTCATTCTAGATCAGGATTGAAATAAGTTCACTTGATAAATTGTTCGTTAAGCAAAAATCTTGGTCATGATCGTGAATCGCACCTTCTGACTTGAGCTGAATATTTAACCTGCTTTATTTTATTTTACTTTAGATTTAGAACCACTTTCCTTCAATAATTGTAATAATAATTTTCCGAATTCGATGTTCTACTATCAAGATTATTTATAATTATTATAACATAATCACCCATTCATCGTTTGTTTACATTTAAAATGTTTGTACTTATTATTCAGCGCCGTACAATAATGTATAATAAATGAAAAAAAAATAAATACACAGAAAATAATTCACACAAGTAAATAAAACATAAATTTCATTCATTTTATACAGTAACGTGACTATAATATGAAAAATAAAACGAATATCGCTTTAATGAAACAGTATTTGTTCGGCTTCGCGACGATCGACAAATAAGTTAAAGTTAGAGCAATGAAATAATATTTTGTTATTAATTTGTATTTTTTTTATTATTATTAGTGATAAGAAAACATTTGAAAAATTATATTTTATGTATATTGACAGTCATGTTGTGCTAAAATTTCTTATCTATTGATGAAAATACAATTTTAAGAATTACAAAAGTTGCTCATTATATTCAAATATAAAAATAAAATGATGTTAATTAGATAAAATGAAATTTAATTAGATTGATAAAATAATTAAAATTAAATAACACTTCAATCTATGAATTAAAATTAAATTTTAAATATACTGATAAACAAAAACATTGATAAAAATCACTCACAATGAAACCTTTAGCGACATATTACAAACTCGTAGATCGTGATACAGAAAAAGTTGGAGCTAAATGGAAAGGTACATGGAAAAACCCAATTTCACTTGAACTTTAACTCAAACCCAAAAGCACGCTTCATTTGAACTCAACCAAAGTGACTTCTGTTATGTTTAATCAATTATTTCATGTTCACTTATAACAAATCTACTTGTTGAATTATTAATGATTTCATTAGAATTGAACAAGTGCCTGCTTGGTAATGGTTCTTTTTATTTTTTATTACTATTATTTTTACTTTAGTACGGAAATAAAAAGTAAATAAAAATTGTTTATCCACAAAAAAAATCATTCAAACATTTAAAATTAAATATTGAAAACAAATTTAAAGAATAATCTAAAAAATGACGTAATTTAGTGAGAGTGTGACTAGTTTAACGTGTATCAATGATGCATTTGATGTCAAAGTGTTAACTCATTATATGCGTATCATTTAAACTTTTTTAAAAAATTTATATTTTATTTCAATTTCTTTTATTTTCTAGTTATGAGTTGCCTCATCCTGATTCTTGCTGTAGTAGCGTCAGGAATTGTCAGTTTCAGTTTCTATTCGTTGGAGCATTGTAAGTTGTTTGAATAAGAGAACTCAAATTGAAATTATAATAAAAAATAATTTAATTAATAGCATTTGGTGATAGATGCATTTTGAGAGCAAGTCCAGTGCTAAAACAAAGTGATAATGGAACAAAAAGTAATGAATTTTTATCTTTCATATCAAATTTTAATTGATTTCATTTTAATAGACGTTCTGGATATTTTGAGTACAAAATGGGGCCTTAATGAAGATTGTAATTTTGCAATTTTTGGCCCGTTATTTCAATGTATGACAGGGATTATTTGGATTTCATTATTTTTGGTGTGTGGAAATGGTGGTGGTTCTCCTAAAAAGTAAGTGGATGGAAGTGCTAAGTTAGATATCTTTTTAATTTCGATTTTCTCTTAATTTTAGTTCAATTCCAAAACCGTATCAAATTGTGATACCCGTCTCTTTGTACTTATTGGCCATGATTATTTTATCGGCTTACGAAGTACCGTTTATAAGGTAAAAGCTTAATATACTAATTTGATTATAAAATTTTTCATTGAACATTTTTTTTTTCCTTTTTTATTTAGTGATGGCCTTACAGAATTTTGTAAAAACTTTTTAAATCAGTCATTTTTCCTAAATGAAACAACAAATGGGTAAAATACATAAATCTTCAATGAAAATATTATTAAATAATCTGAAATTTATTTATTCTTATACACAAAAAAAAACATAGTTGTGGAAGTTTACTGGATAAATATTCCCAGATCACTTATCAACTCGGAGCTGAACCAGATGACTCAAATGAGCTAAATCTTATCAAGCCAAGTTGGCATTACCTCATCACAATTACGTTTATCTGGACAACACTGATAGCCTTTTTAATTGCATTCTTAGTCATGATCATACGATGTTTGTTTGTAGTCGATTTTGAATTAATCAAAATAACCATCACAAATCAAGAGGTTCATGATGATAAAAATATGTTAACATCCGAAGGTGAAAATAACACATGAGATTATTGCCATGTGCATTTTGTACGTGTAATGTCCTGTGATGCTTTATATCGCTTTTTTATTTAAATGTTGGATTCAAGTAACATTTAGTTTCAGTTGTAGAACTTTTTTTTTTAATTTCCATGATCCCATTTTTTATGCATTACTGAATCCTTAATCCTCGATTTAACTAAATGAAATTGCTCAGAAAAGATGATTGCATGACAAATTCTAGAACTTCAACACCATCATCACAAATACTACGGAACTTAAGTAAGTCTCGATTGAAACCTCGTCGTCAAAATTTAGTTGTGGATGAGCATGATGCAAAAAAAGTTGTTAAAAACAGTAACAGTGAAAATTCTTGTCTGGTTCGGATTCCGTTATTGGCGTACAGTACTGCAGAAATTGATATAACTAACAGTAGTCGTCCAAAAAGACCTCAAAAATTCACAATAGAATCAAAAGAATTATGATTATAAGCGTATATAAGTTTAAGTTTTTAATTGTTATGAATTATGATAAAAGTTCAATGTAATAAAATTATTTTCCTTAAGACGACTTTCCATTCTTTTTATTTCCATTTCGTTCATATTTTGATGGCAACTTTTTCTTCTTTTTCTCACTTGACCAATCAACATCATCCTCATCATCTGAAATTGCGATACCACTTGCAAAAATATTACTACCCTCTCTTGAACTTGCGATACGTCGACTTGCAACACGAGTTGCTCTACCCATACCTAATAATTTATATTTTAATAAAATATATTAAAGAAAAAATATTCATTTGTCATACCCATGCATTTTTCTAAATGAGGAGCAAACCTCGATGCAGCAACAAGTCTATCACAGTTAGGACATGTACAATCAATTGCTTTTTTAACATTTGATGAACCAAACACATCTACATCAGGCATATCGATTAATTTGAATTTCTGATCTTCCAGTTCCCCTTCAACTGCTGCTTTAATTCCCGTTTTAATTTCATGATGAATTTCAAAAACAATTCCGAGGATTGTCTCATCGACTAATGACTTGTATAGATAGTCTGTTGCCATTTCAACATTTTTTGGATCAAGCATGTAATTCTTAAATTCGTTGAGCAAGTGTGCTTCACTTGCGTATTCAAAGGACTCAGTCATTTCAAAGTTAGTGTCTAGATGAGAATTGAATTACTTTATTAGTGAGTTAAATATTTTTAAAACTATGAAAGAATTTCGTTTTTGTGTTTACTTTGTTTTGTTTTGATACTGAGTTGAATGCAATGACGAAAGAGGACACTCGCTGTGATTAGAGTTTGAAGTAAAAAGCCGTTATTGTTGTATTCAAATGAATTTAAATAATAAGCAAAACTCATGATTTATGAAATTTATTGATGTATAAAATGTAACATTAAAATTATAATTCATTGAAACAATAGATAACAATTTTTTGTCTATTTATCATTCCCTTCCTGATTGCTTGTCACAGATAAAGATGGATTTTCCTTCAAATTTTCTGTACTTGTTCCAGGACTTGGTTGTACTTCATCTTTGATAACAGTTTCATTTGTGGCTGATTTCCATCTATTCACAATGTTTTCAATTGAAATTGTTGGAAATGATTCAGCATATGCAGGAGGTGGATCAAGTCTATGTTCTAAAGTGTTGTTTTCGGTTTCACTGTATAATGGTGGAGGTTCTCCAATCACATGAACAGGAGTTGTCGGTGGATTTCGTGCTATAGCTACAGTAGATTGTTGCCGCTCGTATCGAGGTGGTCTATCTCTTAAAACTCTCCGTTGTGTAGAAGTCATTGAAGCACGTGTGAGATCTTCAATAGTTCGAATTCCATTTCGATTTCCTGTTAATCGTTGACTGCCAAATCTGTAACAAAATTAATTTAAAATTGAATGAAGAGCGATATCTTAAGTAATAAGTTGAAGTATTCTTACAATGATGATGGTTTTTTACATGCCTTATAAAGTAATGTTATCAAAGCCAGTATCCCTAAAATCATAGCAAGAGCCAAACTTATCTGAGATAACGTTGAATACATAAGTTGCTCCCTTGTTATACATTTCAATGATATTGGATCCATTAAACAAACTTTACATACACCATAATAACATACAAGATTTTCTCCTCCACAACAATTTTCATAACCACAGTACTCATTATGTCCTGGACAATTACTGCAAAATCCTTCTTCATTCAACTCAAAATATGGAGGGCAAATGCATTTTTTGGTTTCTAAAGAACAAATTGCAGAATGATTTGAGCAATCCCAATCAGTGTTACATGACAAATTTGAATACGGATAAGAATTCAATAGCAAAGTATGGAAATAATATAAATCTAAAGCTGAAAGATAAAAATTTATTTGAAATTTGTATTAGATTGCTTAGAAATTACATTCTTACAATTATTTTGCATTACATATGATTTTGCACCTTCTACCATAAATAATAATAAAAATAAAACAAAAACATTTTGTAATCTCATTTTTTGAGAATGGTTAATAAAAATATTTACACAATTATTACGATTCAATTAAAAAAGAAACAACGAAAAAAAATTGAAAAGTTGTTTTGCGAATCAAAATTTATACTGAGGTAAATTAAATAATAGAAGGCTTCATTTTGTTATCTTTCTTATCATTAAGATATGGATCTGATAAGTTACAAACGTTTTTTTATCACTAAGCTCTTATTGAATCAGTGCTTATTATCTTTTGGAAAGTTCTGTTATTCAAATAATTCGTCAATAATAATTTGTAATTAATAGAAATGTATTTCAATAATAATAATGCACATTTTAACAAATTTTTACTTAAAGTTAATAAACATAGTGAAAAAAATGAATTATATTCATATTGAATTATAACAGTCAAATATCATTGAGAATTTCTTCGTTCCAATGCTGGATCGATGTTTGGCAATTTGGTGTTATCAAAATCAGACGGATTATCCATTAAATTAAAGACTCGCATTTCCACTTCTTTCAATCTACTCAATTGTAACAATTTTGGATTCACAGCCGATGGTGTTAGATTTGTGTCCAATGAATTTGGTCGTTTAGGATTTGGACTGAGATGATTTTTAACGCTTTGTGACTTTTGTGGAAACGGACTCAGTTCGTTAGCTTCAAATGCTGGTTCAACGGTTGGATCTACTGTCGAAATATTAAATACACAAGGATTTTTAGGTTTTAATAATGAACAGAGTTCTTCAATTCCTTCCAAGGATTGATGCACTTCATCGACAGAACTATTAGAAACATTTCTGCGTAACACCGCAAGATATTGTAAAAGTTTCGTTCTTGTAACTGACATTAAATTATATGCATGTTGCAACTCGAGTTTTATCACTTCAGGATCATTTTCCAAATAACCATCAACAATCTCGGAATCTGTATCTAAATTATGACTTTGAGCAGCTACTGTAAGAGCTGCTATCGCCGCACTGTTTTGAATGCCATTTATTCTATTTAAAGTACCCGAATAATTAGTGACTCGGCGAGGTTTGTTATAAGATGTTCTAGGCAATGTTGAGTACTGGTTAACTGGTGTTGATTGTCTTTTCACTTTTGTCACTTGTTTTTCCTTTGATGCCATTTTTACGAAAACCCCGGGGGGTCGGTCATAAACGTGTGGTTTACAGAAATGTAAAGCATGTTTAATTATCAAACTTACATCCGCATTACTTGGAAATTTCATTAAATGAGTTAAAGTTGTTGTATAATCACTATTTATCACTATTAAAAGCGAAAAATAATCATTTAATATCAGAAAATCTATCAGATGTATTCACTCACATTTATCACGAATACAAATCAACATTGCCACTGTAAGATAGTTGATTAAATCAAATTTCTCATCTTCAGCAAATATTGCGTCCCATACTACGAGCAAGTCGTGGAGAGCGAATTCACGTCCAAACAATAATCGTAACCATCGTATTCCAAATAATGATAGAGGTATTTCCAATTTCAAAAGATGATCGTGCAATTTTGGATCTTCTTTGGCTAGAATTTTATCCTTGATTGTATTTAATTGTTGAATTACTTCCAATTCAGAGACTTTGACTGGATCAGAAGGTGACTGTTAAAAGAACGTATAAATTAAAAAGAATTTTTATATTTTTATTAAACCTGATTTACCATGGGACTGCTCTTATCAGAAGCAACAGGTTGAACAGGAACGGTAGGAAAGTGCCCAGACGATGTTGGAATCATGTCATTTATTTTATAGTAGCATTCAATGCCATCCATGATCTTAGTGAAAATTTCGCTGAAATTGAAATAATTTCAATATTACTTTGATACAAATTTTTAGTTGAAACATACAATGAATCTGCTTCAATGTACTCTGGATTAAGGAGGTAGGAAATAAGTTCATTCATGTTGGGAATCAAATCCTTGACATGAACATAAGCTTGTTGGTCACTATGCACAACAAAAATTATGGGTGCTAAGACTTCGTGCATTCCTTGTCGATACACCATTGACGTATATTTTCGAGCATATGTAAAGAGAATATTCGACTAAAGGAAAATGATTAATAACGAATTTCAATCAAAGTGATTAAAGCTCTTACCATCATCTCTTGTATTTTTGGCTTACGAAAAAACTCTACACCAGGGAATGTCCTAACAACATCTTGTTGAATCACAGCCAAGAGTTCTTGATCACAAAAATGTTGATTCCAAACACTAAGTTCATCCTGTGACAAAGGATCGTCATTTTTCTGTGTATTTATGTGAGGATTCAATGAAAATCTCTGTTTTAAACTTTCATATGCGAATCGTTGTTCAGCCTTTTGTTCTTTCCATGTCTCTGTATCTCCCGCTAATGTATCTAAAAATATCGCCCAATAAATACTACGAAACTTCGAACTTTTTAAATTGCCTTCAACAGCAACTCGTTTTAAAACATGTAACTTTTTGTTATCAACTAATGAGCAAATATTTGTGAATTCAGATCTGAAAAATTAAAAATAAACCATCAATCAAAGAATATATATGAAGATAAAATTTCAATGTATTGGTCATAGTCCAAAATTCTGTATACTAACTCATATTGTTGTAATGATGTGCGAAATTCTCTTTTGGGAGTTTCACTTCGACTAGTATTTGAACTGGAAAACGAGGAATCACTGATTTCCGAGGACATTTTCGAGAAATTCTTTTTGCTCTTGTTATCAGTCTTGGCAAAAGAAATTTGATTTACATTCCCAATGTATTCTTTTGATGTAAGATTTCATTAACTTTGTAAAATTATGAATTCATTATTGCAACTTTTAAGAAAACTATGATTTAAATGATGATTGTGGTCTGTTATCACTATTATTGTGTTGATTTTTGTAATGATTTTGTTCCTTTCTTCCAATTACAATTTATCAATGACGAATTTTGAGGAAAATGATTTGTATTTTCCTATATTTTGTGTTATTTTTATATCATTGTAGGAAAACAAAAAAGAAATCTGTTTATGAATTTTACTATCAAATCATATCCCTTTACTGACTTAAATCTTTTTTGACACTTGAATTTTTTCGTAATTTTATTGATAATTTTTAGATATGTGTCTAATGTTCAGTCAAAAAATAACAAATTAAATTCTTTTCAATTGTTTTCACGGTAATATAATTCATTAAAATAAAAATTTCCAGTTAAAATGACCTGTGACAGCAAAGGGATAGTTTGACATAACAAAATAATGGGACAATTCATGTATGATGCTCAATTTCAATGAAAGCAGAAAATGTAAGCAGTTTTTAACATAATTTTTATTTGAAATGAAACTGTACAAAATATAAATTAAACTTATCATCTTTGATCAAGTGCTTGAGTTGAATCTGAATTGAATGCATCATTGGTTTGACCATTTTTGTCAGTTATAATTTCATTTTTAACAAAAAACTTTTTAAATAAAAATACTCTTAGTCGATAAATCCAAAACATGATGGTGTGCAAAATCAATATAACGACAATGATTCCAGCAACAACTATCATTACAATACCGGGTTTACTCCAATCCAAGACTTCATAAATCCACTTGTTTCCTTCTGGATCAACACCACCAGCTAAGTAGTAAATTAACGTAAATAAGCCATATACTAGACCAGCCAATAATGGCCAAATAACATGCATCAACCGAATTGGATGTGCCACAATAATGAAATCGATGAACATAAAAATTGAATTACATGCGTGAGTGAAGAAATTGGTGACATCAAGAGGCTTTTCTGGAGTATGGATTACAGTCCAATAAACAAGGGTTATTAACAAAGATAATATCATGCTCGTATTGTGAATTGACCAGTATATCTTAAAAATTAACGGCATTTCAATGTTATCGTTTGTTTTATCTGAAAAAAATTTAAATATATTAAATGTTTGATACATGATCTTTTCCGAAACGTTACCTGCTAGATGAAAATGCCATATTGTAACTAGAATTGCACCCAATAACGTACAAATCATACATAAAATTATTCCTAGATTTGTTAAATATATGAAATAATATCCAAATGGGTTGTTATAGATGTTGATGTGAGCATACATTGAATAAATAACGACTGAAGTGAAGAAGCATGCTAGCAGCCATCGATAAATTAGGAAAACATTGCTCTTTGAACAGTCTTGCCACTGAAATTAAATTGAATTAATTTTTGTTGGTTTTTTATAACAGCAGCACCTTACTTGCGATCGAACAAATTCATTCGGAGTATGGTGATCAAAACCACAATTCTCAACGTTAGTTTCAGCAGCACAAATCCTGAAACATCGTCTCGGCATTTTTTTGTTTTTTTTTATTCAGTTTTAAATGTAATAACAACAAACTGCTGTTAAACAATGAAGTCTTTATAAATAATAATAAATTGTCTTATACGGTATACAACGAAGAAATATTAAATTGCATAATAGTTTCACTTTCATCTCATGAATGAATATGCACTTGAATTCATTTACAACTAACTCGATTAATTCTGCGTGTTACTAAAAGACATTCACGTTTTATATTTTATTTTATCTCATATCATGACAAGTATTTTGATAGGAAATTGATAAAACGACATCTTATCACAAAGCACGCTTGAATGTAACTAATCAACAAGTATCAATTATTTTATCATTGTCATAACAGTTCTGTAGATGCACTCTCAATACAAATTTATAAACAATCCAATCTTATTTCATTGTGTGAGCATTATCATTTTATGTCAATATTTTATCGTAGATCATCATTTGCTTGAGTACGTTTTTGCAAGTAATAATATAGTAATAATATTTAAAACAATTATAAATTATTATTTCACATATGAAACTAATTTAACTTAATATAATCTTTAATTTATTTGAAGAATTTACAATTGAAATTGACTGTATGCAAAATGTATGTCAATAAAATGTTGCCAAATTACATTCTATTGATAGAAATGGTTTCGAAATGTAATTGTCTATGTAACTCTTTCCTCAATGAAAGTAAAAACCTGACTATTGGTACGATTAAGTTATTTCAACTTTTGTATGACATTTACGCAAATATTCATATTTAAGTTTGACTCACATGAATTATGATTATCTCAATTTTTATATCTCACAAGATCCGGCCGAAACCTGTTTAGGTCATGGATATAAATTATTATTAGACTTTAATGAGGTTTTTATTTCTAATTATACATTCATATTGTTTAATTTTTCCTGTAAAATTACGCACTCTTCCATGAAAACATATTCCTTTGAAATGAATTCTACCTGTAATTTGAATGTAACGCATTTGAACTAGCGGTTTATTGCGTTTTTTAAAACAACCGTGAAATGCAAATTTACATATGAAATGTCGAATGTCCATCAATTTTATTTTAAATGAAAAACTATTTTAAGATAATTGTTTTGTCATTTTCTTATTAAAACAAAAATCTTAAACATATGATCGTTAATCAAATATTTGTTTCCTTCCATTATTTTCATTCATTTTAAGGTACTGATCCTCTGTCAACATTCATTTGAGTTTATCTCGTATGTATGTTTAGTGTTGTTAGATTATTGATTTGTTTTTAAAAGAAAAATAAAATTTTAGACTGAGTTTTAAGCAGGTTTGATTATCAATTTTCTGAAAAGAAAGGACGTTTAAGGGTAAGTAAATATAAATTTTATAAAGATTTGATTAAAAATTTAAAATTAAACTAATAGTTCATAATTTTTTGATTTTTTCTTCACAATTTTTTTGTACAACAAAATTTACGCAGAAGTATAAAAAAACCTAAAGAATTTTGATTTATTTGAATAAAATTTTTATATTAAACCAATTCATAGTAATGTTCTGATGTAACAAATTCAAAAAAATACTCAATGAAAGAATTTTTCGGCAAAAAATATCCTTACTCACATACATATCTTCTTCAATATAAAATATCTACATAGCTATTTGAAAAGACAACTAGAATGTACGATATACATATGAAAGAAAAATCAATAATGTTGTCACACAAATTTTATGATATCTAATTGTTTCCGATCACCTAATTTCAAAAAATACATCAAAGTCAACCTGAAATTGTTTCTATTAAAGAAGTATTTTAATTTTTGTATATTTTTAATTTCAGATGACTAACATTGATAAAAGACAACATGAAACTGTTAAAAATAGTTTCTTCCAATTCATTAATACTCATATACCGGGTGCTGATTTGCGAATTGTGGATGAAATAGTTTTGTCCTATGTGATTTCAATTTTAGAAGAAGCATCTCAGGACGACTGTTTTGAAGTTGAAGGTAAAGTTATACGTTTTTGTGGTCATAACACATAAAATGAAAAAATAAGTGGAGCGAATCTTGTTCAACTTCCTGTTTATTTTTTTACACATACAGATTTTATTGAAATGATGACTGCTTATTTTCCCAAGTTTAATTCTATTCAATCCAATACGGTTAGTTCATGGATTATACAATTGAATGAACAACTGTCCCAGTGCAATACAGCGAATGATGTTAATGGTGCTGCAAATAATTTGTCATTAAAGTATATTTAATTATTATTTGTTATTATCTGTATTGATATTAATCGTATTTCTTTTTTTTTGCATAGTTCTCTTTGTCTAGTTGACATGATTCCTGCTCAAAAACTTCACGGTCGTCGTGTTTCTTCCTCGGAGGATCAGCCAGCTTCAGGAGGTTCCAAACGAGTTCAACACATTTCTGAAACTAGTGATGGTGGTTCAACGGACAGTTCTAATTGTGATTTGTTTTCTGAAGAGTGTGACATTTTACAAGAAATGTTTCCCGAGAGCTCATACATTGAAGTGAAACATTGTGTTACAATTGCCAATGGTGATATAAACAAAGCAACGCAAATTCTCTTACATCGCCAAGATACAGGCGAATCATTGGTCATCAACAAGATGCACCAACAAATCAAAAAAACACCAGTTTTGGGTGATACTGAACTGAAAAACCAAATCATTAATCGATACTCGTATGTCGATAAGGTTGATAATCGGGAATACAAACCTGTGATTCCGAAAAATGAACCAAAAAAGTTGGTTCGTTATCGTGACAACAAAGTTGTCTCATTAAAAGGTGAACGTTACACTGAGGTATCAAAACGTGGTGATGGCGAAGATACTGAATTGAAAAAACCTAAACGCCAACCAGTCCCGTAACTAAACGCCAATGCAGTTATCCAGCAGCAGCATCATATTGTCGTCCATTTAATCAAAAATTACTGTATTGATGTTAAAAAACATATTATCCTTATAACTAAAAATAGTCTCAATGATATTAAAACTGCTATTTTACTTGATGTAAGCCATAATTACATAGAAATCAAGCATAACATAGACTTGGCATCAGTCATCAACAACAAAAATTGTGCCAACTCAATACAATTTCTCTGTATCGATGATAAATGTTTATTTATGTGTATTGAAATGTTTTCAAAAGGATCAGCTCAAATCAAATTTGAATACATGACAGAATATAACAACAAGGACAAATCTCTCAGTGTTAAAAATTTAACATTTATTTTGTACTTAAATTCATATATTTCGTTATATTTATATGAATTGCTTACCGCTTATGATTTAACGAAGATATTTTTGAAAAGTATTTTTAATTTTAATTATTTATATTTAGCATGTAACAGTTTTTTAATGCAATTAGTTTTAGTTGTTTATTTTAAGTTAATTCATAACTTTTGTGATATTGAAAACAAAACTGAGTCAAAGTTGAATTCCAATTATTCCAAAACCTATTTGAATTATGATTTTAATAAGATTTTAAATACATCGGTGATTCTCTAGTCTTTGATTTACAATTGTCATTGTATTTAGCACACATTTTGTAATTTATTTTTAATAATTTTAACTTTTGATATTATTATTAATTCAAATAAAATAGATAAAAGATGACATTTACTAAAATATTATTGATGTGATGATCAAAAGTAACTTTAATCAAGTCAATATTTGAAAGAAAAGTCTGAAATATCAATTTGTAACCTAAACTTTAAAACTTTAACATTTTTGTACTGTTGACCATACAAATAAGTTTTATAAAACAAAAAAAAATAAATTTTGAAAATTATTAAATCAAATTAGGGGAATTTTTTGGCAATTTAAATTTTGACTCCAGTTAATTTACTTCAATAAGTTTTTTGTTTTTAAATAAGAATCTCGATGTATATTTTAAACATTTACGATTTCCTTTTAAAACATGAATATTCAATTACAAGTATTTGACTTATAATGTTTTTTTTTTCGTTAAAAATAAAATTGCTGTTGTTTGATTTTTTATTTTTTTTTTAAATAATTAAGCTTTTTGAATAAATAGATCTCAATTAAAAGAATAATCATGATATTAATGTGTATGAGTACTACAGGAATGATATTCATTGAATAATTTCAATGATAGTAAACTTCTATAAAATAATATTTAAACGTAAAATAATTGTAGTTTCCCTAAATATAAAACTTAAATAAAATGAAAATTAAAAATAATAGTTAAATGTAGTTTTAATTATGATTCTATTCCAAATTCAATGGAAAATCTAAAAGAGTCTAACTAGTACTAAAGTTCTTTTTATATTTCAGCTCTATCAAAATCCTGAATAGAAAATTGTCCATTGTCCATTTAATTAGCAAATTATTTACTAAAACGATTTCATGAATTGTTTATTGGTCAACTTTAACGGTAAATAAGATAGAATATTAATCAACATTGAATCATAATAGAAAGTACATACAATTTGGTAAGTATATTAAATACGATAATCAAGGAAATTGATTGTAATGACGGAAAATAAGGATAATAATAAATGAATGGTATGTAGTAAAAAAACATCAAAACAGAAATTAAATAAAAAAGGAAAAAATTCCACCTAATGATTAGTGAGTGACCGGTAGTTAAAGTGAAAGCAAGTGTTTAAATTTTATAATTTTACGAAAAATTCTCACTGAATATCGTTTTACTCGTAAAATCAAAAATAATTTTTTCCTTATTGAAATATTTCCTTTAAAAAAATTTAAGTAATTTATTATAACTTTTCATTCAAAAACTTAAGACGTCAAAATGTAAGGAAATACTAAAAGTTAATTAATCTGATTGATGATCAATAAAAATGAACGGAATAACAAATAAACAAAAAGAAGAAATGAGGTTCAAGTTTATTAAAAAGTTAACCTTCACCAATATTATTGGTAAGAGAAATTAATAACAATAATCAATTTTGTAATAGCCTAGTCAAAACGAAATGGAGACACCTGGTGTTTTACTAAATAATAGATGAGCATTGGTGTCTTGAACTATTTATTTTTAAATTTTTAATGAGAAAGTCGAATCAAAAAGTGAGTGTATGAGAGACTCACTTAAAAAGATACATTTTTGTTTACAATTTCATTGAATGAAAAATAATCAATTACTTTTCCATTCTATAAAATTATGCCAAAAATCACATTGTACTAAAGTAATCGAACTAAATTTACAGTTAGCAAAGGATTTTCATGTAAAAATATCGTAGTTTATTTTAAATATTTAATAATCTACAAACACAAACGATGTACTATTTTTACACATCTAAATCTAATATTAATTCAAAAAAAAAGTGAAAAACAGACACAAGCAAGACAGTTTTATTTTAGTTTCTTAGTTGAAATGATGTAAGTCCATCACAAAACAATATAACACATGTTTAGATATTCTCATTTAAAGTGCTATTTAAAAGAAAAATTTTTAGAATCAAAACATTCATAATAAAATCAAAATCGTAAGTGAAATTGAAATGAAATAAAAACGAATAATGGTGTTCTTTTTAATTTGAAAAAAGAGATCAAAAAAGTGGAAAAATTAAAATAATGAGGACTTAAGTGTCTTGTTGAGAGTCCGCGAGGTATAATTAACTGATAAATGACCATCAGTTGTCAATACGCTCAGAAAACATTCTAACTAAAAGGACTAATTTTCGTATTAAAAGTGTTTGATTCAATGAATGGAAGTGGTTGTCTTCCAAATATGTTTATTATTGTCGTTCTGAATAAATTATGAGTCCTTGATTGTCTTGACTGATATAATTGACTGTTTTACTTGACACATTGATACGAAAGTAATATTCCGTTGAGTTTTGCTTCTTGCGATGATAAACATACAATAAAAAGCCAGCATGGGTCTAGAGGCGAGTTTATTGTTCATACTCGTTTATCATCATATCTGATTATCATCATGTCGATAGAATCAGACCAGCAACTAGGATAAAAATCAAAATAGATTTATGTTATTTATTTGAGGATTTAAATGAAAGCATATCCGGTTCTATGATTGTTTAAAAACACATTAATAGAATTGATCATACCCAGGAATTAAAATTCATCCTTGACCATGCTGTAGCATTAAATCAAACTTTGTTTAGATATCTGTTTCGACAGCAGTATCGTTATACGTCTACGATCATGTTTATTTGTATGCAATGAATGAAATTGAAAAAAATTACTAATTTATTTATTTTAAATATTTTGTGAATGTTAACTTCACCCACATTGTCCGAACGCGCCAAAATTTTATTTTTAATGAAAATAAAATAAGAGAACAAAGCTTAAAATTGTTCAAAAACACAATATCGGACTTATTGGGTTAAAGCCATTAAATACAGAGTCGTCATACGCCAATACGAATATTTTATTATTTTAAATTCACAAACCCATGCATTTCTTAATATTACACCTCTGTTTCTTTACATTTATATGTTTCTGTAGGATAAGTACAAGCAATTTTTTTAATCGAGGACAAACATACTGTTTGATGTTGTTTAATTGAGCATAATCGAACAGTTTATTTTAAATCGTCAACTGATTAACTTCAGTAAACTTAAAATTTCAATTCATTCCAAATATGATCTAATTATAAACTATTAAAATCTATTTAAATATATTCATTTAAATACAAAAAATATATAAATACAAAATTATAATAATATGAAATGAAATTCATATTCAATACAATAACATTGTGAGAACATTGTTAATTTTATAAGCACGTGACGAACTTTTATATTATTACAAAGCAAAAGTATCAAGTGAAATAAAAGTGATTTAATTAAGTCATGATTTTAAGACTAGACTTTTAATTAAGTGAATTCTTATAAGAAATGTTTCACGAAATTTTAATCAAATTGTAAATAAACGCAAGAGCAAAAAATAGAAAATTTAAATTTAAATTAAAAGTACGATAAAAGTATAATTATTCTAAAACAAAAATGAGGTGTAAGTAAATTTATTTATTTAAATAAGATTTTAATACTTTTAAAATTTATGAGGAGATAAAATTTAATTTGGGCAAGTAAAAGCTTAAAGATAATAAGTTGCATTACGGTATAAATTTGTAAGAGTTATATTAAGAAAAATCATGAACTTTTCTCTCGCATTTTCTAAAATTTAGATAAAAAATCAAAAGTAAGAATATTATTTGAAGAAATTTACAATTATCAGGATGTTTCAAATGAAAAATCAGGACAAATGCTTGATTAACGCTCAATATTTTACTTCAAATATCTGCATTGTTCATCGCAAAATGCGCTAATGGTATACTTATTATACATATTTTAATTTTTTTCTTAAAACTCTTATCTATTTTTACTGCTGTCTCAAAAGTTAAGACATTTAATTCATGCCAAACAAACCTATTTTTAGACAATAATTTTTACTTGTGACCTGTTGATTTCAACAAAATCGCATGCATATGTAAATGAACGATGATTATAAAAAATTATAAAAACAAAACTGTCTTCTTTTTTACAAATAATATTTAGAGCTATTATTTGCACTCACAACACTGAAGGTCCAGTTCTTCACATTTAAAAAGTACACGATTAAATAAAAAAAAACTTCTCTCAATTGGTGTTGATGATGATCATGATCATGATGATGGCAATGATGACGATATAATCTGTAATAGCACAAACACACATTTATACACTAGCTAACAGAACAATAATATTATTAACGACTATTTGATAACTAATTCAGTAGCAAAAAAATAAAAAGTACCGTCTATACACTCATCACATTCACATTTAGTTTCTTCCTAGACTTGTAACTGGATGGATTTACCGAATTGGAAGAAATATTAATTTTTAAGTATAAAATATTAACACAATTGTTAATAATTAAGTAGTTAAATATTTTGTTCCAAGTGTCGTGTGTTTTAAATTAAGTTAATTAATTAAGCAGTTACAATTTACCTATCAAAATATAAGCCCAAAGTTGTCTAGTAATTCAAGAGAAAGGAAAATTCATTGCTATTAAAATAAATAAAAGTTAAAAAAAAAATTAAGTGGTACGTAATAACTTCAGGCATGTGATCTTTTGTGTGAAACAAAAATTCAATCTAATATTAGTAATAATTGGACATTACCATTAAATTTTATATCAATTTAATGTCCAAATTCATTGATGTCAATTTGATCATTTGATTTGGAATTGTGATGAATTATGATTTTCAATCATGATCAGATGATATGCATACCGTATGATGTTTGATATTTTTATCACTCACTCACTTACAAAAAAAAATAATTCTATAGAGAAATGTTCTGACAATAAAATATTGAAGGTCGAAAATAATTGGAATTATACACTTTTTTCTGTTTTGAACGTCATTATTGATAGAAACGTAGACTAACTGCAATATTTTTTGTTTAAAGAAAAAAAAAGTTTACTACTTCAGTGAAGAGCTAAAACGAATCATGTGATAAGCTTAAGAAAAAAATGTTTGCTACCATGTGCAGTTATACACTATTTTATCTGAATATCTGAAGTGTTATCAATTAAATATTGAATTTCTTTAAGAAATTACTGTTATCATATGAAAATATTTCATTTAGTACATCATGAAAGTGAATTTTTACAAAAACAACAATATTAGTTGCCTAACGTATTTTAAATTAACATTTTTATATATAAAAATTTAATTTCAAGGTGTATTGGTATGCTGTTAGACAAAACAAAATAATTGACGTTGTTTATTGTAAAACAATTGAACTGAATGCACATCTGAAATATGTCAACTTTGATAAAATGAAATTCTGATGTACTTCCATGCATCAACGATTATGTAGATAAACAGTATTATTATTCATTTTAGTAATTATGAATGATCGATTATTTTTTGCTTTTTAATTTTAAAAAGTGATTCCATTTAGGTCTGTACTTCAATACAGTTATTCTAAAGTAAAGTGTAAATTAAAGTCACGTGAAGTAATTTAAGTAGTTAACCTTGTCTTAGTATTAAAAATCTTTCATGTCAGGTACGCCATCTATTGATTGTATTTCAAATCTTGAAAAGTCGTTTAATTTAAGGGCTTGGAAAAATTATATTGCCAAAAAAATATTTATATGAATATTTCTATAAAACAGTTTCTAACACCTTCATATCAATGCATGTTCTTTATTTATACAGAGTTCATAATAAAATGCACTTTAATTCAATCAAAGGGTTATCACAAATAAGAGCACTAACAAAAAACTACAAGAAAACCGTTACCGTATGCTCTCCTTCTCAGCTTAAAATCATCCAAATAGGATTAGACTCGACACACCAAATCCTGGCACAATACAAATTTCACTGAAAAATCATTTTTTTCTTTAAACTAACATAATTAAACTGTTTTTTTGAAAATTATTA
Source organism: Culicoides sonorensis (assembly GCA_900002565.1). NCBI lineage: Eukaryota > Metazoa > Arthropoda > Insecta > Diptera > Ceratopogonidae > Culicoides > Culicoides sonorensis. The sequence continues at coordinate 978,128 of LN483372.1, read as the reverse complement.
ATCACATGACTTTTATATTTAAGACAAACATTCAAGTCAAAAGTGATTTATCACACGCCTTATTTAATTTACATATTATTAAAATTTTTAAAGAATAAAATTGAATTTATCAAACAGTCAAATTAACAGTTAATTATCGATTTTTGAGCCAGAAGTATCATCATAAGATTTGATGCAGAAAATTAATTGAAATTTTAATTTTTGATCATTTGATTTCAAATACAATAAGTGACAAAAGATAAGAGATTTTGGTTATACTGCAACGGAAGTTTTTCAGAAATAATAAAATAATTTATAATAATGGGACGAGCGATAAGAACTTTATCTCAAAATATACGTGCCAAAGACATTTCTCATCTAAGAAGTAAGATTTTGAAAAGAAAATTTAGCTTTAATGTGATAAGGCATCTCACTTATGATAATAAAAATATGACTCAATGCTTATGATAATTAATTAACATTACCAAGGGAAATCAAAATAATTGTAATTTAACAGGGAATATTTTTTCAATTCCCGAAATCGAAACAAGAATTCAATACATCAGCATTAAATTTTAAACACCTATAGTTCATATACCCACATTTTGATAAATAAATACCTTTAATACATTACAAATATAATAAAAATAATAAAAAAGCACAAGTACAATTACATATACACACAACTCTCATTATAATATTGTATAATTTTTCAAGTTAGTCTTGTATTCATTCATAATATATTGTCAGTATTGTACACACCTTATTCATAAAAAAATATAAGATATTGAAATCAGTCCACGTTTGATAATTGTCGTGTCGATAACTGAGTCGAACTCTTAAGTTTTAGTGTTAATTTTGCAAATATGATTAAAAATCAAGTAAAACGTGTTAATTAAAAGATCAATAAAAAAATATTTTAATTAAAAAAAAACCTTTGGAAAATTTATCATTCAGACCTAATTTTTTGAAAAACAGAATAATTAGAGTTCAATCTCTGTGCTGTTGTACAACAGTTAAGACTGAGCTTATTCAGAGATTAAATCGCAACTCTAGTTAATCTTGTTATCGTATTAAGAATAATTTATGATCGCGGTTAACTCATTTAAATAAACTTCTAATCAAGATTTAACGGTGTTACATTAATTTAATTACATCAAAAAATCAAACGACAGAAAAATGATTAATCCTGACTATATTCCAAGTAAATTTTAATTTTTTTTACACAATTTAATTTGTCTGCAGTGTTATCTATAAGATAGAGTTAATTTTTTTACATGCATTTACTTATCAGTTCATTGTGTGTGTGTGTGTTTGTGCTGTAATGATAATTTTATTTTTGATATCACATATTGATATTTACAATAATTTAATGCCGGTATATATAAAATAATATCGGCACTTTGATTTATATTTGGCTATCTATTAATTTGTAATGTAATGTAATGTTTTTTTTTTTTTTATTTTATAGTACCACAAGGTGAAGGTCAACGACCAACTAGCACCATGGGGGCTATGTTCCGAAGTGAGGAAATGGCACTCTGCCAAATGTTCATTCAACCTGAAGCAGCATATACTTCACTTTCAGAGTTGGGCGAAATTGGTGCAGTACAATTTCGTGATGTAAGATACAATTTCAATTAGAATTCTTTTTATTTTAAATTAATTTTTTTTTTTTAAAAAAATACTAGTTAAATCCAGATGTAAATGCCTTCCAACGCAAGTTTGTAAGTGAAGTTCGTCGATGTGACGAGATGGAACGAAAACTTCGTTATGTCGAGACTGAAATGAAGAAAGACACTGTCAATTGTCCAGATGTTTCAGAAAACGATATTCCAAGAGCACCAAATCCACGTGAAATAATTGATTTGGAAGCACATTTAGAAAAGACCGAAAATGAGATTATGGAATTATCTCAAAATGCGATTAATTTAAAGTCGAATTACTTGGAATTGACTGAGTTACGTAATGTGCTGGAACGTACACACAATTTCTTTTCTGAACATGAAAATGCCGTTAGTTATGAAGCATTTTCAAATACTGAACAAGAAGGTGCCCAACAAATTCGGGGAAGACTTGGATTTGTAGCTGGTGTCATTCAACGTGAAAGAGTTCCAGGTTTCGAACGTATGTTGTGGAGAATTTCACGTGGTAATGTCTTTTTACGTCAAGCTGAATTGGATGAACCACTGGAAGATCCTCAAACAGTAATTTATAACGTTTTTAAGAAAATTTCATGATTTTTAAATATTTTTTAATTTCTTTCAGGGAAACGAACTTTACAAAACCGTATTTGTTGCATTCTTTCAAGGTGAACAACTAAAATCACGCATCAAGAAAGTCTGCAGTGGATATCATGCGTCTTTATATCCATGTCCTAATACGCATGAGGAACGTGAAAACATGTTGAAAGGTGTTCGAGTTCGTCTCGAAGATTTGAAAATGGTTTTAAATCAGACAAAGGATCATCGTCAACGTGTCTTGGCATCCGTATCGAAAGATCTTCCTCGCTGGCGTATCATGGTAAAGAAAATGAAAGCAATTTACCATACATTGAACTTATTTAACATGGATGTTTCGAAAAAATGTTTAATTGGTGAATGTTGGGTATCTGTTGCCGATTTACCAGCTGTACAAAAAGCCCTATCTGATGGTTCAGCTGCTGTTGGAAGTACAATTCCTTCATTTTTGAATGTAATTGATACGAATGAAAATCCACCAACATTTAATCGAACCAACCGTTTTACCAGAGGCTTCCAAAACTTAATCGATGCTTATGGCATTGCATCATATCGCGAAGCAAATCCAGCATTGTATACAATTATCACTTTCCCATTTTTGTTTGCTATCATGTTTGGTGATTTAGGACATGGATTCATTTTATTCTTATTTGGATTTTGGATGGTATCTGGTGAACGTAAATTGGGAGCCAAAAAAAGTAACAATGAAATTTGGAACATCTTTTTCGGAGGACGTTATATTATCTTATTGATGGGAATTTTTTCAATGTATACTGGTTTTGTATATAATGATGTCTTTTCCAAAACAATGAACATTTTTGGCAGTAGATGGAAAATCAATTATAACGAAAGTACAGTGTTGCACAATAAAGAACTTCAACTCAATCCTGCATCAGATGATTTAATTGATGACCCATATCCAATTGGTATGGATCCAGCATGGGCTTTAGCAACAAACAAAATCATCTTTTTGAATTCATTTAAAATGAAATTATCAATTATTTTTGGTGTTGTTCACATGATTTTCGGTGTTTGTATGAGTGTTGTCAATTATCGTCATTTCCGTCGTGGATACAGTATTTTCTTGGAATTTTTGCCACAAATCATCTTTCTTTTGTTACTTTTTGCCTACATGTGTTTCATGATGTTTGCCAAATGGATTTGGTATGGACCAAAAATGACCGAATCAGCCTATACCCCCGCTTGTGCTCCTTCTGTTTTAATTCTATTTATCAACATGATGTTGTTTAAGGATGCTCCTGTTTTGCCAAATTGTAAAGAATTCATGTTTGATTGGCAAGGTACTTTACAAATGACATTTGTATTTATTGCACTTATTTGCGTACCATGGATGTTGCTTGGTAAGCCATTTTACATTATGGCACAACGTAAAAAGTTAGCTAAGGTACTTTTTTTCTAAAATCACTTTAGAATGAATTATTAATTTTAACTCACAAATTTAGGGAACACCCTATAATGGTGACATCAACCAAGGAATGGAAATGACCCCAGAAACTCCTGACGGTCCAGCACAATCAAATGGTGGACATCAAACTGAAAGTGGTGGTCATGGTTCTCATGATGATGAGCCAATGAGTGAAATTTTTATCCATCAAGCAATTCACACAATTGAATATGTACTTAGTACAATATCACATACAGCTTCCTATTTGCGTTTATGGGCTTTGTCGTTAGCTCATGCTCGTAAGTTATTTTTAAAATAAATTCGATTCACATTTCAAAATATCTTCTTGCAATTTTAGAGTTATCTGAAGTATTATGGAATATGGTTCTTTCCATTGGTCTTAAGCAAACTGAATACACTGGAGCAATCATGTTGGTTATTACTTTTTGTTTCTGGGCTCTATTCACATTGGCGATCCTTGTAATGATGGAAGGATTATCAGCATTTTTGCATACTTTACGTCTTCATTGGTATGTTTTATAATTTTTAATGACATGTTCAAATTAATGTAAATTGATGTTTCCTTTACAGGGTTGAATTTATGAGTAAATTCTATGAAGGTCTTGGCTATGTCTTCCAACCTTACTCATTCAAGACGATCCTTGATGCTGAAGATGAAGATACAAAATCTTAAAAAAAAATTATCAATTTATTTTAAGAGTATCTTGTATTATTTTATCAAAACTTATAATATTTTATCAATTGCTTTCGTATTTTAGTATGCATATAACAAATTTACTTTATTCCTGTGTGTTATTTTATGTTTTATCCTTGTTACATTGAGTGTAGTCAAAGAAACGGTATTAATTATGTCGATGAATTGTATTATTCAGAGAAAAGTAAGGTCACATATGTTATTCAATAATAAAAAATGGTTTCAATCGAAAATAACAACAGCAAGTGTATTTGTTTGAAATATAATTTAATTTTCAGTTATTTTATTTTAAATGAAATGAAGCACTAAAATAATTGCAAATAAATTTAAGTATTGATTAGGCAATAATACAGCAGTGATTGTCAAATTGTTTAAATTCAGTGAAATGTGTCGATAAATTTTCAAGATAATTTTTAGAATTTTACATTTCCTTTTCGATTGTAATTAGTTCCTTTATTCCATCATACATTTCTTTGACAGCTTCAAATTCAGTCAAACCTAAGCGACGTTTATTCGAAATATCATAAAAACCATCACTTGATTCAGTATGTTCTCCGGCTGTTCCACGAACTTGTAAGTTAAATTTAGCAGCAACTTCTTCAAGTTTTTCTAAATCAGCTGAAAGTTTTGGTAAATTAATATGAACTGAAGCTCTTATTGTTGTTCCAAGATTGGTTGGACAAAATGTTAAATATCCTAAGCGAGTATCACGTGAAAATGGCATTTCTTGCTCTATCATTGCAACACCTTTCTTAAGACGACCATAAACCTTTCCCAAGTCACCTCCTTGTTCCATTGATATGATACGCAAGTGATCCTCTTCACAGCACCAAATTAAGAATGTCTTCGCATCATTATGGAAAATACCACGACCAACTGGCCAAAATCTACATGCACCTGCATCTTGAAGATACTCATCGCCTTCTTTAAATAGAAAATGATCATCAATCAATTGTTGTTGCGTTTTCTTATCCATGCCAAGCAATGGATAGAATGAACCTTGATATTCATCCTCAAAACCTTCAGTTACAGTTTTGAGTTTTCCCATAATCTCTTCATAATCAGACTCTTTCATGCATGGATTAAAAGGATATTTTTCAATTGATCGAGCACACCTTATTCTAGTTGATCGAATATACTCATTATCTGGATCAAGGTTTTCAAATTCAGATTCATCACCCCAATCTGTTTCTGGATGTTGTGCATCCTTTGCAAAACCATGATAAGCTTCGATAATTGGATCAAATAAATCTGCAAAAACTGTGTAAGCTTCACGATCTGGAGCATAAACCCCAATATGAGAATTTGGATGAGCTAAACCTGTTAAATAATTTAAAATATTCTTTTTTAAATGTCCTTAATATGTAAAATTACTTAAAATTTCATACCAGATCGAATACAATCATATAAAGTTGAATTGAAGCTTGTTTTAAGGTATTTGAGGTTGGTCAAAAGTTCTCTTGTCAAAAACTGTTGAAGCAATGACGGTTTCTTATCGTAGTTTTGAAGAGTTTCGAATCCTTCTTCCAAATGAAGTTGAATTTCACTTGGGCTCAGACGCCTGGATAAATTAAATTAGATCAAAAATTCAAAATTAAATACTCTAACTCACAAATTTCCTTTGAACGAATTCAATTCACGTTCCAATTCAGAAATTCTGACCAAAGCTTTCTCATATTTAGTTTTGAGATCTGCATACTCGGAATCAGTTGGACAAGTCTCACACATATTTTCACGCAGGAACTGAACGGCATCTTGTGGCTTATCTCCTTCCTCATATAATTTAATCAATGCTTTCGAAAGACTATCAATCACTCCAGCACACTCCAAATATTTACGGAATTCCTCGCGTTTTTTCTCAAACTGTAAAAATGTTTATGGATTTTATAATAAAAAGGATAAAAGATTTTTATGCCTTGTAACTTACAGAAGTCATTTTTGATTGTTTTATTGCTTTATTAAGTTTTACTTGTATTTTTTCTTTTCTCCTTACACCAACGACTTCCGTTTGACTAATGAATCAATGATTGCCTTGACTATCAGTAGTGAATTATTTGACTGACGAAAATAGATAAATAAGTAAGGTACCAGAGGAGAAAAACTTATATATTTGATTCGCGCATTCATCATCACTATGGTAACTCAATTTAAACAAATTAATATTATAATAATAAAAAAAAAACAAACTTGTACAATATTGGAACCCTCTGATGTGTCTCTCTTATTGAAATTGTTATACTGTAATTGTATGATATTGGTTATAGATATTTTCATTCTTTTACATTTAGTCCATCAACTACCATGCAACAACGTGGTTTATGGTGGAAAAATGTGTTGATAGTTGTGTCTGATATTAGCATTAAATCGCATGTTTGCATGCTTTCACGTTATTTTTATTGGATATGAAAAATTGAGGAAAAAAATGTACCCAAGGTATTTAGATATAAAATTTCTTTTTATTGATGAAACTTTTACTTATTTTTTTGTCTATTTTCATTTAATTTTGCGAATTTGGAGTTAATTTTAAACATTAGAATTATGTTCATACTTTAAATTTTTTAACAGGAAGTATTGAATCTCAATCACATTGAAATGTTAAAAGTTTTTTTCCATGACAAATTTGAAATCAAAATCAAATCACATGAATCTTATGGTAATTCATAATCTCATTGATTGATAAGGATAATCTAAGACCTATTCGTTCAATAACAATATTATTTTTTTATGATAAGTTCAGTCATTATTTGATAATTGGTTTGATCAGTCGTAAAAAGTAATTAATTATCGATTAAAAATGGGTTCAATTTTTCGAAGTGAGCCCATGTCCCTCTGTCAGTTGTACATTCAACCAGAGGCTGCTTATTTATCATTGTCTGAATTGGGAGAGTTAGGAGTAGTTCAATTTAGAGATGTAAGTTAAATGTTTGATAAAGAAAGTTATTTTTGTTCCGATGAGAGAAAAGTTTAAAGATCGTATATTTGCATAGGATTTAAATATTTCTTGCAAAGAAAAAGTGAATTCTTACGCAATCCTTCTTACATCTCCGTTAATTTTCTATGAATTTTGGAAAAAAAATCCAGTCTTTTTATCAATTTTCATTAAAAAGAAGTAGATTATGACGTCATTTTAATATCTTAAAAAAAATGTGAAATACATAACTGACTCTTAAAAAATTGATAACCCTCATTTATCTTATCTTAAGTATGACACTAAAACTTTATCAGTTTTACAATAAAAAAATAATAAAATTAACGTTCACGTGATATGTAATTAAAATAATTAAATTATTTAATTTTTTTTTTAATTTTACTTTTTCTAGTTGAATTCTGAATCAAATGCATTACAACGACGATTTATCATTGAAGTACGACAATGTGATGAGATGGAAAGAAAACTGAATTACATTCAAAATGAGTTGGAAAAAAGTTCGATTGATATTCCTGCTTTTAATGATGTGAATCCTCGAGCTCCAATGCCACGTGAAATGATTGATTTGGAAGCTCAAATTGAACGGGATGAAGAAGAAATCAAAGAGTTGTCGGCAAATGCGACACAATTGGAACAAAGTTATTTGGAATATACTGAATTTATACATGCTCTTGAAAAATCTAAGGTTTGATGAGTAATATGAACTAAGAGTGTTATGAAAATTTTTTTTTTTAGGATTCATTTGATCATAGTCACCTAGAAGGATTGGATGAACCAATTGAAGGTCCTTTGGATTTCGTTGTGGGTGTTATGAATCGCGAACGTTTTCTCAGTTTTGAACGTATGTTGTGGCGTATTTCACGTGGAAATATTTTTGTTCGGCAATCTGAAATTGAAGAGCCATTCAAAGATCCCAAAACTGTAAGAATTTAAATAATTCTTAATTTTTTTATTCATAATTTTCTTATTTTACAGAAAAGACCTGTTTATAAGGTAGTTTTTGTTCTGTTTTTCCAAGGTGAGCAACTAAAATCTCGCGTTAAAAAAATATGTCTTGGATATCACGCAACATTATATCCTGTTCCTCATGAGACCAAAGAATGGAACGAGGCATATAACGGTGTAAAAGTACGTTTAGCTGATCTTGAACATGTGCTTAATCAAACTAAAGATCAACGTGACATCATTTTACATAACATTGCACGAAATTTGATTAAATGGCGCATTATGGTAAAGAAAATGAAAGCCATTTATCATACATTAAATTATTTCAACATGGATTTGACAAACAAATGTATGATTGGAGAATGTTGGATCGCTACAAATGATATTCCAAAAGTTCAAGATGCTTTAATTAAAGTTTCAAGTACTTCTAATAGTGAAGTTAAATCATTTCTGCAAACAACTCTTAATACGACAGAAACACCACCAACATTTATGCGAACAAACAAGTTCACTAGGGGATTTCAGAACTTGATTGATTCATATGGACATGCTTCGTATCAAGAAGTTAATCCAGCGTTATATACTTTGATTACTTTTCCATTTTTGTTTGGAATTATGTTTGGTGATGTTGGACATGGTTTGATTATCTTATTATTTGGTGGTTGGATGTGTTTATATGAAACTAAGCTAAGTAAATGGAAGGCAGGTGAAATTTTTGATATATTTTTTGGAGGTCGATATATAATTCTGTTAATGGGCCTTTTTGGAATGTATGCCGGATTCATTTACAATGATTTATTTTCAAAATCTATGAATATTTTCGGATCAGAATGGTATCCATTGAGAAACTTGAGTGTTGTAGCAAATGGTGGTGAATACCAATTAGATCCAATTAATGAAACAACTTCCAATGCATATCCATTGGGACTTGATCCAGTGTGGCAGGTATCGACAAATAAAATTATCTTTCATAACACAATCAAAATGAAATTATCCATCATTATTGGAGTGGCTCATATGCTTTTTGGTGTTTGTATGAGTATACCAAATCACATACATTTGAAACGTAAAATGAATATCATCCTTGAATTTGTCCCACAATTTTTGTTTCTTCTATGCTTATTCGGATATATGGTTTTCATGATATTCTTTAAATGGAGTATTTACGGTCCAAAAATGAATGACATCCAAAAAGGAACAAGTTGTGCTCCATCAATTTTAATTTATTTCATTGATATGATCCTTCAACGTAAAACTGTTACAACAATCGACGGATGCATTGAACCTTATATGTTTAATGATCAAAAAATGATTCAACAAATTCTTGTATTAGTTGCTGTAATTTGTATTCCATGGTTATTATTGGGAAAAATTTTGTATGTTTGGTATTTGAATAAAACAGGAGTTAAAGATCACAATTATGGTCATCCAGGAGAACCAATGGGAGAAGTTGTAATTTATCAAATCATACATACAATTGAATACATGTTGAATTGTATTTCACATACTGCATCATATCTGAGATTGTGGGCTTTGTCATTGGCTCATTCTCGTAAGTTTTGTTTTATACTTTTAATAAAAAAAAAAATTATTCAATTAAATATTTAACAGAACTATCCGATGTAGCATGGGGTCAACTCTTTAAGATTGCTCTTACAGCTGGATTTCCAACATTAGGTCCCCAGGCTGTGATGATTTTCATTCTATTTGGAGCATGGGCTGGAATCACAGTTGCAATTCTTGTTACAATGGAAGGATTATCAGCATTTTTGCATTGTCTTCGATTACATTGGTAAGTTGAATGGGAAAAAGTAAAATTTCAGTAATTGAATTCGTCATTTCTTTACAGGGTCGAATTTATGAGCAAATTTTACGATGGCAAAGGTTATCCATTTGAACCATTTTCTTTTGACTCTTTGGATAGTAATTCAGATGAAACACCTTCAAAATAACAAGGAAGAATTTTTATTATATTGGATAAAATAAAAATTTAAAATACTTTTACACTTAATGTTGGGATTGGGAATAAAATTGACTATTTTTATCATGAAAAATGACTTTTCTTACTTAGGCCATTACAATTTTCCTTTTTGTTTCCCGTCGCCTCCTGCTTCTTTATTTCACAAAAGTGAAGAGGGAATAATGGGAGGGAATAATAGTAATAAAATAATGAAAACCATTGAAAACCTTGAAAATATTTAACGATCTTAAATTTTTCAAATTTTAAAAACAGTTTTACTGAATTTTTGTTAATTTCAACATGCAGAAAATCCAAAAATTTACTTAATTTGCTTGATTTTTTTTTTTTCAATCAATATTTAAAATATTTTTCACATGAAAAAATTTTTTTCATGACATTTGTTTATACATTTTTTTTTCATCATTATTTTATTACCATTATTCATCCCTCCTCCTTCTTATTATTTTAAGCGGACTGCGACGAGAAACAAAAAGGAAAATTGTAATGGCCTTACTATTCCAAGGTACAGTGTCCCATATATTTTTTTATGAGAATTTACATTCAATCAATGATAATCTTTTACAAATATTTCAAACGGCCATGCAATTTAAAGTTACTAAAATGAATATAACAAAATGAACTGCTTGTTGAGATTGCGCAACGTTAAATATTTTAAAATACCGGCATATGGCTCTATTCAAGGTAACGAATTTCATTTGATACATAAAAAGTATTAAAATATTTTGAATTTCGATTTTTACTTGTAATGAGCCATTTTCACAAAAACAAGACATTTCCATGTAATAAAATAAAAATCATAGGTTTCAATAAAACAAAATTCTAGTAACGAACAGGGCCTTATGTCAAATTCATCCACGTGAAAGAAAAGAAACAAAAACAAATAGCAAAAGTGAATCATAGGAACTTGTAAAACTAAAATCATATTCAAATTATTAATTTTTACAAAATTAGCAGACATTTCCTTACTATTTAACAATGAAAATCAGTCAAAATAATTCAATATTCGCATCATAAAAAGTCACTAATGTTGAATATCACTCTAAATTAAACATCTGTGTCGCGATGAATTGAGTAGTCAAGATGACATAACATAAAATAGCATCATTAGTTGTGTAGAAATTTGCAAAAGAAAGACACAAATAGTAGTACGATTGCCAAATTGATATTTAATTTCTCATAAATATTATTCTTTTTTTTTACATTATATTATTAACTGTTGAATATACGATTCAAACAAGTAAATTATTAAAAAAAAGTATCTTGCAATAAAATCTTGTACATCTAAATGTACAATTTGAATCATTGAATAAGGAAAATAAATAAACTGATCCAGTAATCGAGCAAAAAAAGTGTTTCGTCAACAGTGTTTATATATAAATTTTGAAAAGTTCCGGAAAAAAATTAAAAAATAAATGATATTCAACATTTTTCAAAAAAAAAATAAAGATCGACTGAAGAGCAACAGTTATTAATGGAAAAAGAAAATATTTCATGAGACAGTGTTGACTGTAGTTCATTTTTAATTGACATAGATTGTAAAATCAGATAAATTATATTTAAACTATCGAATAAAGAGACTTAGAATAACATTATGAATAGTTGATGGTTTAAAAGTCAAGTGAGATCATTTTATAAGTGTCTTAAAGGATTTTAATTAAAAATTCTATAAATCTTCCATAACTTTGTAACTTGAATATGCTTTAATCGTTATTTTTACGCTGAATTTACAGATAAGAGACTTGATTAAGCAAATTACTTGCATCTATGAAGCATATACGCAATAAATGTTCTTATAATTATACATATGATTAACTAACCTAAGTACAACTACAATCATAATATTAATTTTTTCACTCGCGTAAATCATTTATAAAATAGTTTTGAGACACTTGACATATAACAGTTAGCGCAATTTCACACAAGGCACCTCATCATTTATTCAAATATCTTAATTAATTATAAAATTATTTATTTATCGTTATTTAAAAAAAAACAAAAAAAAAATATAATAATATTAATGTAATAAAACAAAACAATAGAAATTGTGTATTGCTAAAAATATCATAAAATTTACAAGTCTATAATAAATCTTTTAAGTTACATACCAAATTAGAACGTTAAGAGCCAAAAAATTAAAATGACTCTTCAATCGATCAAATATAAAAATGGAAAATTAGAAATTTTGGATCAACTTTTACTTCCATCGATTACAAAATATGTAAATGTACGAGGTGTTGAAGATGGATGGAAAGTCATCAATAAAATGCAGGTAAAATTCAAATTAAGGATCAGTGCTAGTTTTTCTTTTAAATATTTCCTATAAAGGGTATCTCTGTGATACGACGAAAATTGGTGTTAACCCTTTGACTTAAAATTGATCAGCTTACAATTCAAAAAATATTTGAAAGTGTAGAATTTGTCAACGCAATTTACACGAAAAAGAGTTTTATTAGATTTATACGATTATTCTGAGTAGTTCAGAACTTGAGAGTCAAAGTGTTATTCCTTAACCTTTTTTTTTAATTTAAAAATTACGAGCGACACCCTAATTTATAACAGAACAGTCATAAATAATGTTATCATGATTCATTTATTGTTTTCATTTTTATTGCATTTAAATTTTATAGTATTGATTTGTGAAAAAATTTGATTGTTCAAGCTTTGCCAATTAATAAGGGCTAAAGTTGATTTTGATTTTTTTTTACGTTAACATTTAACATCTACCATTAGTGTATTTTTAGAAATCACATCCCAACAGTACTTATCACAACATGTATTTTTAGAAATTATTTATATTTAATATAAATTTTATTTATATAATTAACTGTGATTTCCTAAAAAAATATATATCTATACAACGTTGATTTTAGACATGCTTTTTGATGTGATGGGATGAGAAAAAAAAATCATATTTTATGTAAAAAAAAAAATACAAACAGTGATCGTCATTTACTTTTAATGCTTAAAATTATCACTGATCTATGCCAAGAGGTGAAAATAAATTATGTGTTAGAAAATTAAACATTGAAAATAGTGTCATTAATTTCATAGTAAATAAAAGAACTTAAAACAGTTAACCCATTGAACGCATGAACTATGTCTAAGAATTTTGCGAAAGTGAATAGTTTTCTTATCGATGAAAGCTTCTTAGAGTGTCAAAAAAAGAAAGGGACCCATTATCTTAAAAGTTACTAGTAGAAAAATTCACTAGTGGTCATTAATCGGTTAAGTAAGCGAAAGTGCAATGATAACAATAAAATTTAACTTCAGAGATTTTTTATAATTTTGTTCACATGTTTTTCTCGTGTCATTTTTGTGGTGCATTTTCATGTCACTTTTCTTATTTATCAATTTTAAAACAAATAATGTATTTAAATTCTTTTGCCAAAGTACAAATTGTTTTATCTCATAATTTAGCAGCTTATGTGTGTTTGCTAATTTATTTTTTGTTTATTTACTGACTCTAGTGTCATTTAAGAAAATTTATTAAGACGTTATAAAGTATACACAATGTTATACTTAATTTATTGTTTTTCTTATATACATTTGAATATCAAGGTACGTGGAGCGCCAGCAATTGCAATTGTTGGATCGTTATCCTTAGCTGTTGAGCTATATGGCGAAACGTTTGACAGTAAAAAGACTCTGCGACAAGAGATTGAAGGTAAACTTAATTACTTAGTCTCGGCACGTCCAACAGCTGTAAATATGAAAGTGGCTGCTGATGAATTGATTACCTTTGCAAATGAACTGTGCAAAAACGAAACTGTCAATGTGGAAGAAATGAAACAAAGGTACATATTTTATTTTTTTTTATAAAAACTGTAATGAATTAATTATATTTAAAAAATAGATTTCTAGAAGCAACAGAAGCCATGCTAGCAAAAGACATTTCAGATAATAAGGCAATTGGAGGTCATGGAGCAGAAGCGATACTGAGTACTATTACAGGAGATAGTCCATTAAGGATTTTAACTCATTGTAATACTGGTAGTTTGGCTACTGCAGGGTATGTATTGCGTTTAATGGCTCTCAAAAATAGTAAAATTAATAATATATTTTTTTTAATGTAATTAGATATGGAACCGCTCTTGGAGTTGTAAGAAAGCTACATGAGCTGAAACGCCTTGAACATGTCTATTGCACCGAAACTCGTCCATATAATCAGGGAGCACGTTTAACTGCATTCGAACTAGTTCATGATAAAATACCGGCAACCCTTATATTAGACAGTATGGTATCTGTCCTTTTTAGAATACGAAATATTTCTGCTGTCGTAGTTGGAGCTGATCGTGTAGCAGCTAATGGTGATACAGCTAACAAAATAGGAACATATCAAATAGCTGTTGTAGCTAAATATCATGGAATTCCATTTTATGTAGCAGCTCCATTAACCTCGATAGATTTAGCAATTCCAAGTGGTGATAGAATTGTCATCGAAGAACGACCTGATAGAGAGATGACACATGTAGGGGAACATCGTATTGCAGCACCAGGTATATTTCTGTTAATATATAAAAGAAAGATAAAGCTTTAACTGATTTATTACTTTAAAAGGTATATCATGTTGGAATCCAGCATTTGACGTTACTCCAGCAAGTCTTATAAAAGGAATAATCACTGAGAAGGGTATCTTCGAACCACAAGAACTAAGTCAGAAAGTACAAGAGATCCTTCAACAAAATGGAGGAAATACATAATAATTTAAACTAAAGCTTCTTAAATACAGGACAATATACATTGTTTGGCAATGTCTCTTAATTTTGCCATAATTTTGAAGATATTTGATCTTATATGTAATATTAAACTTTGTTATACAGCTATTAAAAAAAATATATTTATAAATAAAAAAGGAAAAAAAACAATAACAAGCATGTGCGCTTAGGCTTTATTCAGAATTTACGATAAAAAACAAAACATTTTTCATGCAACAATTGATACACAACTTACTATTACAATTAATGTTTAAACCTCACATGTGTATGTCATTTATTTTACCGCGACTTTCAATGAAACAAATTATTATTTGGAATCAATAAAAGAAAAACTAAAATATGTGAAAACTAAAAAAATATTTTTGTCATATTAATTTTAAAAACCTAAATAAAAGAAAAATGTTGATTTTGACATTAATACATTCGAATTTTATTAACCCGAAACTAAACAAAGTCCTATATCGTACTGTTCATCTATAAGGAAAATTTAAATTTTAATGGCATTTAAATTATGTCAATAAATGGATTCAAATTTGAATGTCATTTCAATAAAAAATTATAAGAAGGATGAGTTTTCAATAATTTGTCATGAACGATTACCATTTGCAAAATTAATGTCTATTTGAATTTTCTGTGCATTTAAATTTGGCATCAATTATTTGGAGATTCATCAATTTATTGAAAATCGAAAAAAATAGGAAAAACCTTTACACAAATGTATTTTAATGGCCTTGTCATGCAATTTCATACATCATCAAAATGTTTTTAAAATTTACTTTTTCATATGTGTTGATATTTATATTCTTTTAGGCTAGACAAAATGCATTATCTAATTTATTTGTTTCAGTATGATATTGCTGTTGTACTAAAAACATGTTATTTACTCTCTTTTAAATAAAATTAAGATGATTGAGAAGATTTTCAAAGATTGTAGAGACGAAATTAAGATGAATGAGAGTGAAAAATTTTATTACAAATTAAATGAAAAAGATAAGTGAGTGTAAATTAAAAAAAGTGAAACGTTTTCATGAAATATATAGACGAGCGATTTTCCATACATCGAATTTCAGTTTTAACAAATAGGATATGCAAGAAACTTTACTGACTTGAAGAACTAAACATTATTAACTTTTATTCGCAATTAAATCTCCACTCTCACTTTTAACATCTTTGACACAAACTGACAGTCAGTACAAGTGTTCATACAATCGCATTTTCCCAAATTGTCTGAAAGTGCGGTAATATATTTAATACACATTATTAAATTAACGTCATCATCTCTTCTTCTTATTTGCATACTTGCTCGTATGATTACTGACCGTCTCCGTTTGACTTCTGAATAACTCAAAAGTAAATAAAACGAATATTGAAATCATAACAAATCCGTGTACATTGTACAATAAAATTTGAGAGAATTAATATCAGTTAGAGTCAAATTTATATTCTTAGAGGAACGCAAACACTCATTTTCCTTACTATATGATATTTTAATATAAATTATTGAATTAATTCGATAAATAAGGGTTAATTTTTTATCTTTTTTCAACCACTATTCGTATGTAAATAATAGATGTGAGACAAAAGTAAAACGAACGCGCACATTATAAACATAAACTAATGTATGACGAACAAATACTGCGACACACAAACCATAAGTTTTCGTTTATATTTTTCACTTTATTCAAGTATTCCACACATTTCTTAATGTTTCATAGCTCAGTATCCGACATTTGCCAGTATTGTGAGCATTTAATTCATAAACAATTCTGCTTTCTTCATAATATTATAACACAAAATATTCTCTATTTATTTATTTATTTATGTATCGTCATTTTTACGCAAACTATTCGCCAAATTCTAACATTTTTTTTTAATTACAAATCATCTGGTTTTTCGATATGATCAAGTGAAAAGTTAAAATAAAGTGAAATGGATTATTTTCAATCAATAACGTTCATAAAATGGTGAAAAATCATAAATAATTAATAATTTAAGTGTGTATATTAGGAAAAAAACAAAGAATATATTATTGAATTATAATAATAAAATCAAAAAGCAAATGCTTTCAAGGACCTTACTTTAACATGAATAATATGTTAATGTCTTAAAATTTTCTTCGAAAATCTCAGTCGAGGTAAGATTGTTAATTTTAATAAACAGTGTGTATTCAAATAATAGTTATAATACAATTTGAGAAAAAAAACACAGACATTGGATTTTTTTTGTTCGGTACACTGTATTACAAGATCAAATATTTTGTCAATATTAATAGAAAAAAAAGACAACAAGATGTTGATGCCATATGTGATGTCTGGTTGTTAATTGAACGTGCATTTGATTTCATCTACAGATTTTATTTATTTAAAAAAAACATAAACAAATTGAATTTCTTTTGAATAGAGTCCCAGAAATAAAGTTTAGTTGAAAATGTTAACTTTGGACGTTGGAGTAAGCCAACATTTTTAATGAAATTTTCATTCTAGACTTAGTTTTTATGTGGCCTGAAAATATACGATGTTAAAAGTAAATTTTGTTGATCAAAGTTTCATACAGCCCCGATTTTTATGATAAACTAGTCCTTCTGAAAATCTCTAACACGACTCAATTGACTCAATAAGTTTCGGACTCTCTGACACCTATAGTATGTTCATTAAAATAGTTTCATTTTCCATTCAAACGAAGTTAAAAGACAAAAAGAAAACACATGAGAATCATGTTTGTAAAGGTTTTTATGAATGAAAATTGTCGTTGTTGTATTTTTTTATTCTTTTTCCCCATATGGCATCCATTTTATATTCATTTCATTACAAATATGGAACTTAAACCAACTGTGTACAAAAATATAAATATACAAATATAATTAAGTTTATTTTTAAGTATACAAATGTTTCATTGACTCAAATCTTAAATTCATTCAACGATTCAACACAATCAATTCATTACTTTTAACTATTCAAGATAAATTTTATGTTGATTTTTTTTATTCTTTTATTGTGAATCAAAACAACGGAAGCTAATTCCAAGAAAATTTAAGTCCTATTTTGTAAAAGGCAACTTAAATATAGAAAATTATGAATTTTAATCGCCAAATTAATTTCTTTTATAATGAATTTCAATGTATTGATGGTATTTATAGTGACTTTTATGAATGAATGAAGATAAAAGTAATTCATGAATGTTTATTTTCATAGCTTACATGTAATTCATATATATTTTCTTTTAAATATGTGTTTACTTTTAAAATGAAAAAAAATCAAATAAAAATCAACACAACTTTCAAAGATATGTTGAAAAATGTGTAAAATTTTTTGGAATAATGAAGAATGTAAATGTAAAACAACAATACAAAAAAATGTGTTGCATTGTTACAAGTTTGAACTAAATATTTTCAATTTAATTCCATTCAAGAATTAAGAACTGTTACATCATTTGCATACACAATTCTTTTGACACAACACCAGATTATCGTTAATTTCCTCATTGAATTTCAAGCTAAACAAGATCGGTACGTGATTTTCAATCAATGTGAATAAAATTTCCATGATAACGATTTTCATAATTGCATGGATTAGTTTTTTAGTTTATTTATTTTATTTTAATTCTGTGAGTAAATCAATAGAATTTCATGTCATCTATGTACTTATTTTAAGTCCATGCGATTATGAAATTTGCACGATAATCATAATGATCTGAATTAAAATTATTATTGATTCTCAAATATTTTATCAAAAGGAAAACTAAATTTAATTGGGTAATAAAATTGCATGCCAATATGAGTCAAATGATGTAATTGTTCCTTGAAGTGCCTCGTATGGATCTGTGCAGATCTTTTTATTTCATATTGATATCTGCTGAGTCAGCGGTGTCTACTGTTTTTATTTTATTTTTGCTGAGTTTGGCGTATCAAAAATACCATCTTAAAATTAGGTTTTAATATTAGTGCGTGCATAAAACGAATAAAACAGAAATAGTTTGTTTTTCAAAAAGACACGAAAAGAATATTTCATTTTATTGAATTCCATACTAATTTTGTTGGAATTAGCAAAATTTGTAAACAAATAAAATCGTTATTTGAAAGAATTCATCTAACATGGAAAATAATTAGAAATTATGAATGTTATATCTCCCACTTTCATTTGTTTATGAAAAATTATAAAATTTATGTATCAAAATTGTAATTCAAAAAATATTGACCTAATTTTTCTGTTTAATTTCCAGTTTTTCATTTCAGTAATTGCATATACAAATGAAATGTAACTCCGAAGAAAAAATTGATATTTAAGAAAAAAAAATTATCACATCAATTATCAACAGCTAATGCCACACACATGTTCAGATCAAAACACATGATTATTGATTTTAATTGTCGCCACTCGTTTTCTGTACATTACAAAAAAAAATTATAAATGATTATGATGAAGTTATTTTGTATTCTTCTACCGGATGTTTCCTTCTCTACGTACTAAATTTTGAGCTCATTCAAATTAATATTAATAAAAATAATAAAAATTATCATGTAAACATAAACAATGTGTCGTAATAATTATAATATGTTTTGTTTAAATAATAATTGAAAGAAAAAAAGAAGTCGTTGACTTGGATCATCAACTTATTCATAGAAAAAAAAGAAAAAACGGGAAGGAAGAAAAAAATATTGTAAATGATTGAAAAAAATACAACACCAAGAAAAAATACTCAAAATAATAATTAAATCTGAGGAAAACATGTCTTTCGGTAAGTATTAAAAAAAGCATGCCACGAATTTATTATCATAATTTTTGAGTGTTTATGTGATTTTTGAGTTTAATGATACATTTTCCGGTTTGCTATAATTCGTTAATTTAATGGAACACGGAAATGAAGTTTAAAAAGCAGGATGTTTTTCAACACCTTATTATACATTTTTTTTTTTGTAAAATAAAAGTAAAAATTTGAAAATCATCGAAATCAAAATTGTCTAAACCTTTACTAACACATTCTCAATGCTTTTTTTATTTTTAATACATGTGTTTCACACATTTTCGTTAAAAAAGGATAATAAAAAAATGAAACTCACACAGATTTTTTTCATAAATTTTATAAAGACGTGATTTATGACCTTGAAATTTAAATAATGATCACATTCGTTTCAAGTCCTTTTTACAATGGAACACATATCTTCTGTTCTAGGCTGAAAATGACACTCCTTATTTCATGTTAAAAGGATATTTTTGTGTTACAAAATTATAATGAAATATGAATAAAATATTAAAACTAACGAAAGATAGTAATCAAACTTCGATTATTTGTGGCTGTCAATTAATGAGAAATGAAATATGTAAATAATTGATGATTATCAAACATTGCATTCAATCAAACTCAATTAAAAATGTATTGTTATTATTAGAATTATTATGATATTTAAAGGAAGAGGAAGTTTGAGTTAATTTTTTCTCTATTAACATTATTTAACTTATACTGCAATATTTTAATAAAAAAAATTCATATATCTTTTGCACTTTCATTTAAATTTTTTATTTATTTACATTAATTCGCTTTCATTTAAAAGTCATACAAAAACCATGTCACGAGTGTTAGTTTATTCACATAGAATTGTAATATTATTTAAAATTATTATTAGATCATTGTACTAAAAACAGCAATTTTTACATTTTTGTGTGTTTCCCTTTTGCTTTGTTATGTTTTGATTCCAATACAAGAAATTTCATAAGTGACATGACTTAAAAGTCGAATAATGTGACTATTTAATTTCATAAGTTTTTTGATTTAAATTAAATGTTCCTTTCAAAGGCTGACCTAATTATGTTTGTTCAGTTCCAGTCTTGTCACTTTTATGTCAAAGAATCTTACAAAAAAAAATTAAAA
The DNA here is from genome assembly GCA_900002565.1 of Culicoides sonorensis. NCBI lineage: Eukaryota > Metazoa > Arthropoda > Insecta > Diptera > Ceratopogonidae > Culicoides > Culicoides sonorensis. The sequence continues at coordinate 957,354 of LN483372.1, read as the reverse complement.
TCGTATGAAATTTTAAATATATTTGAGTGATTTGGACCAGGTAGTGAATTGCACGTGCTCAATAGTATGAATTACAAGTACAGTTCACCTTTTTTAAATGAAAAAATTTAATCTTAAAACTAGTTAGAACAGTGCATTTCGATACTCGGTAAACACTTTTTAGTAAAAAATATGTAAGTTTGACCATTTGATGAAGTGTCAGCCGACAAATCGTCTCTTACAGTGTATTTTATGTTTTGTTATAATTTAAAAAGGAAGGAGCAACTAAATGCATCACTGATTATAAAACAGTTTTTTTATGCATCAATTATGGCGTACCCTTTTTCAAATAAACTTGTTTTCATTATTCTATAAAATTAAAATTGTAAATACTTCACTCATTAATGTCTAAAAATCCCTGTCAAAAATTACGAATATATTATCAGCTCTTTAAATGACCATACAACTAGGTCAAAATAATCTTTTTATGTTTTGATATACTTACTATTTTTTTGTTTATTCGTAAAAAATGAGTAAACTTCAAGCAAATTAATAGAATATTAAAAATTATGATTGATATTACACCATCCAGTATAAAATTGAAGCGGAACAATTTCCGGAATGATATGGTTAAAAAAATATTCACCTCTGAACAGAATAACAATTTGAGAACTTAATAAAAATAAAAATGATTATGATGTAACATTACAAACACAATACGTTGTTGATCAAAACAAAGATATGAATCAAAATATAGGATCATAATAGATGTCATGTCTCAGGTAGCAATGTTTATTTTCTATTATACTTTTTTATTAGTTCTCATGAAACAGGAACATAATTAATTATATGATGTATCCTTATGATAATAATAATAATATTTCTTTGTAAAAACATTGTTATGGATAAGTTGTTCCTATAGGATTCCCTGATTTTGTTGTGGCAACGCATGATGTTTGATCAAATAAATTTAATATTATTAATCAAAAAAGAAGCATCATAAGTTGAATTTAAATTATTATTAAAAATAACAATTAAAAATGCCTGTACAACAAAAACAATTAACAAAAAGACCACTCATTTTATCAAAATCACAATATAATGCAATGTGGTCCCATTTGAATAAGGATACTGAGAAACAAAAGTTATCCAAACAAGAAGAAGAATATCGCGAATATTTGAGAAGAACGTCTCAAGAAATGACTAAAAAATGGGAGAATTCCATTGAAAATAGCATGATAAAAAAAGAGATGGAAAAACAAAAAATTATAGAAAATGCTGCTGTTCAAGGTAGATTTTTTAACATTTTCATTTTAAATTCGATTAAATTGATTTCCATTCTTTAGACGAACAATATTCAAAACGTCTAGCAAAAATGGATGAATCAAAAAGACAGGAAATCATAGAGAAAGCTGAAAAATTAATTCAAAAAAATAAAGTTGGACCACGTTTATTAGAAAGTGCTGCACTTCAATGTGAAGTCCTTAAAGAACGCGAGATACAGATTAAATTTCGAGCGAATCAACAGGAAATCCTTAAACAACAAGACAAGAAAAAGAGTCAAGAAATACTGCAACAAGCTAAACAGTGGGTCGAGAAATCGTCTCAAAGAGTGTTAGCTGACCGACAACGAAATGACAACTGGAAACTTGAAGTAAAGGATTTTGCTGATAAGCAAGCTGAAATAAAGAAAGAAAATCAGAAAAAGCAGATTCAAAAGGAGCGTGATATGATGAAAGCTGTAAACGAAGAATACTTGAAAGAGAAAGAAAAAAAGGAAGCCTTTGAGAAACGTAAAAAAGAGGAGTTTAAAAAAAATATGTTGGAAGCAATCGCTATCAAAGAAGATAAAGCAAAACTTGAGCAAGTATCAGATGGTGTTGAAAAAGTAATCATTGATACATATGTTCAAGGTAAAAAAGATATTGTACTCACAAAACGATCCAAACAAAAAATGATGCAAGACAACTCTGATTTGTTACGGAAAAAAGTAGCTGAACAGTATTTAGATACATCCAAGAAATTGGAGGCCAGAAGAGAAGCTGAGGATGCAAAAATTCGTTTAGCTAAAGGTCGAAATGACTTGGACATTGTTGAAAGACGAGAAAAAGAACGTAAAGAACAAGCAGAAAAAATCAAAGCCATGATAATTCAACAACAAAAAGATTATGTAAAACAACAAGAATCGAAGAAGAAGCAAATTTTAGATGAAATCATCAAAGAATCCATTGAACAAGACCATAATAAAGCTGTCTCATTATCATTCAAAGAACAGCGTGTTAAAAGTGCAAGAGAAAAAGTTCAAAAACAGCGAAAAATGCTGGATGAACAGCTCAAAGAACAAGCTGATGTTGTAATGACTGAAAAGGAAATGGACAGGCGTCTGAGGAATATGAACTACGAATGGCATATCGAAGATGACAAAAATTTCTACATTTATGCAAATTCACTTCTTAAAGATGCAAAAGACAAAGGACGACCAACACTTTGTCTTAAGAGAGCAGTCGACAGCTATCAGAGAAACAATTTAATCAAGTGTCGTGATGTAGATAATCGTGATTTCTTATACTCAAAGGTCCCAATTGGACTAACGCATGAAGATCGAGATCCAGTTGAAAAACCTGATGATCTCATTGAAAAATATAAATTGGGAGAATTAAAGGACTTAAATCCTTATTAATGTAATGGCTGTAAAATAATTCAAATCTCATCGATATACCTACCATATGTGTATTTTTTTTTCTTATTTAATATTCTTAGTAATATTCGTCACACATAAAAAAATAAATTTAAAAGAACATATGATATTCAACACTCATTCAAAACTCAGACGTGCATCAGATTTAATTTCTTGTGAGAAAAAAACAGCAGCTGATAAAATGTATACAAAAATTATTATAAAAGTTTACACCTTCTCTCATTAAATAAATGCAATTTTTCAAATAAAGTTAAGTATAGGAAATAAATCAGTATCAATTTTGAAAAATTTTAAAATTATTATTTGAATTAATAAAATTATGTATTTTATCTATAAATATCAATCTTTCTTTCTATGAAACAGAGCACCTAGAGCATCCTCCCGCATACAACATACTCAACATATGCAATAATCATCGTTTTTGAATATCATCGTATTTCATTTTTCATATGTGATAAATAGTCATACATTGACTTACTATTGAATATGTTCCATATGAAGGACAACAACAACATTAAACATTATACTATACATTAATTTCTCTTCATATAAACTAAATTTTTGTTGAGAAGAGACTAAACGAAGTATTAAATATTTCAAATATATATTCTACCTACTTATAGTTAAGTATTTCTGTGTGTCTGTGTATGACGATTATAGGGACGAAAGTAATAATACTGCAAAGGGCCACCAAAACAAATGTGAACTACCGCATTTGGTAATATCAGTTCAAACAGTTCAAACGTATTATTTTTTATTCTTCCTTTTGAAATTTTGAATATGTTGTGTTCGATGTGTGACGATGTTACGGTATTCGATTCAAATTAATATCAGCATAAATATACGGGATTAAAGTGTTGTATTTTTTTTTGTTGTATTATAATATAAATAATAATACAGTTGGTTAAATTAGATAAATTTCACTTGAATTGTGTGTAATCAAATATTAAGTGCAGACTTAAATTGATGGTTGAAGAATAAAGTGGAGTTTAACAACCATACTAATAATAATAAAAATTGTGACAAACAATAGGAAGACAATACTGGTTTATTATTATAGTAATCTTTTGAGTATTAAAGTAATAATATTGAGAGAAGATTAGACGGCATACAAAAATTACGATATTAACAATATAAGAAGTTAAATAAAAGAAACGGTTGCCTAAACAATTTATTGTTAAATTTAAAAATTTAAACCACATGCAATGTCAAATATTAGTTTAATAAAACTTAAACAAAATTTTAAATAGTTTTAAAAGTGAAAACTTTATTCAACTCAAAAGTTCGAAAGCAATTTAAAACGAAAATGAGTTTAAACAATAATTATTATAACTCTGAGCAAGTTGGATATGTGTCTCCTAACAATAGTTCAGGAATATATTCAGGTGAGATAAGTTGCATATTTTTTTTTTTGCAAATACACCACAAAATTGTATAAAGGATGTTATAAAGAAACATTTGAAAATGTAAGGACTACTGTTAATTGTAAAAATAAGGAAGTGCAGATGCACCACGATCATTCTCATATTTCTTTTGCACTTGAAAAAAAAATTCAAAGAAAAAAAATTTATTTACACAAGTACAAATCTCACATTACTTACATTATTTGAATAAAATAAACAAAAAAAAAATACTTTAAAGGAAACAGTTGTACAAGATTCCATTTTGATTACAATGAGAAACAACAAGAATATAACAGTGACTAAAAATAATTTGCTGCAAGCCTAAGTTAAATTACTTGTATATTTTTTAAGGCTTTCTATGAGGAGATATCTAAAAATTTTAATGAAATTAAAAAAAAATGTGCTCTTCTTCATTTATATAATATTCTGAAAAAATTCCTTGCTTTGACATAATTTTTAAATCTAATAAAATTAAAATTAATCAGAACGAAACATTTTCTTTTAAGGAAATACAATTCTCAATACACACACACACACACCAAACATCCTTTAAACACAGTCACGTTCTAGTACGTGCAATTTCTATTGCATGCATTTTATGTATTTATTTTGTTTATTATACCACAAAGTTATCCTTCAAAAAATAAAAAAAAAATTAAACACTATTGAGTTGTTTGTATGAAATTTCTAAACAAAACATAACTTCTAAAAAAAAAATTACATGCATAAAATGAATTATTTTTGTTATTATAACATTTCAGCGATGCAATAAACGAACAATTGCATGGGTCAGGTTATATTGATAATATTAGCAAACAAAAAAACTGGTGAAGTCTATTATTTATTATTTTAGAGTCGTTGAAAGTTGTTTTTCAATGGTTTTTTGTGTATGAATTTGTTAAAAATTGTATTATAAACAATTTTTTTTGAGTAAAAATAATGTGATATATGAAAAAAGTGCATTCAAAATTCAGGTCAACTAGAAATCAATGAAGAAAACTGTTTTCTACTCAAGTTTGACTTTCATTGTTAATTTTCATTGTTGTTCCGTTGAAAAAAAAATATTATTTTATTCAGTCATTAATAGAGGAAGAAATCTTTCGAAATGCGCTCATTCGGATCACTTACAAGCCCATATGTCCTTATATTTTTTGTTTAGTTCGCCAAATTTATATTGATTGTCATACAATGTTTGGGTCTAAATATAATTCTCATTTGATAATGATTGTAAATTTGTTAGTATTTGATTCACTAATACTAAACTTGTCATTTACATTATATTTTTTTATCGATTTTTATTCGTTTATCAATTTACACAAACATTTTGATTCAAATGTAAATATTTAAGTTTATCAAAATTATATTCTGAACCTTAATTTTTACCTTTTGGAATGTATTTCACATCTTTTTTTATTACTTAAAGGATTTCTTATCACAAAACCGAAAAAATCGTTTCTGTCGATATTTTATTATATTTACATTTACATTATACATAAAATAATATACAACAAAAAAAAACACAAGTACCTAGTCTGTATTTATTTTAAATTTATTTGTATTTTGATGATACTTTATGTATTTAAAATTTTATATTTTAAGGTATAGAATGCAACATTATACATCATTCAGACTGTTTTTTAAAATAATATTGAAGTGTTATGCATGTTGTTTTTTTTTGTTGTTGTATATTAACAATGATCATCGTTAAAAAATAAATAATAATAAATATTTTCATGTATACATATAAAACGAAAACCAAATTGAAAATACTAAATTAGACTAAAAAACTTCTAGTATAGTGTATTATTTAGCAGTTTGAAATTGAAACTCAATTAAAATAGACCCTTGGAATATGACAAGTGCTTATACTGAATAGAAATTTTAATTCTATGTCAAATTCATTTTAATATTAATAAAAAAGTTCAATTATATAACAATATTAATAAAACTTTGACAATGATTTTAGTTTGAAATTAAAATTTAAATCCATTCATATTTAAAATCAGGATAAAACAGGCATTTTGATGTGTTTCTTCAATTACCTTCTAAGCAAACTTTGGTTGCATGATGTAACACAATATAATGTAACGTTAAATGTTACAATTAATAATAAAAAAAAAACTTGAATGACACACAATTAAAAATATATGATAAAAGTTTTTAACATCATATTTTTGACAATGATTTTATTTTTTGATTGGACACACGTGCTTCCATTCAATCTTTTAATTGTTGTCAGAAAAGTGATTTACCTGAAAAAAAAAATAAAATACTCAACCAATTTTTTCTTAAAAGAATAGAATAGGATGAAATGGTGGACAATAGTGTTAAATAATTGTAATTTCACATCAGACAATAATAAAAAGTTAAAAAAACGGAAACGAGGCGTTGTCAGATTTAGAATTGATGACAAAAATTACAATAACAAAATCAATAATAATAAAAATGGTGACAATTTAATCGATTTTTAATATAGAAAAAAAAAACAAGTGAACTATCATAAACATGGTCTTAATATTACATCTTTTATCCTTATTTTTTCCATATTCTTCAGATAATCCAAATTATTTTAACACACTGGTATCAAAATCGGAAGATGATGAGCAAAAGAAACAAGAAAACAGTGGTTCAAAAGGATTCTTTTTGTTTCGTCGAAAAAGTTCTACATCTTCTAAACAAAAAAGTGATAAGAAATCTAGTGTGGCTAAGCAAGACTTGAATTGTAATGGTAACAATGGATCTAATTTGAATAAAAATCCAAAACATAAAGGAAGTTTTAGATCATTACTTAGATCTAAAAGTGGGAGCTCCAATACAATGGTGAGTTAAAATGATTTTATTAAAAAAAAATTAAATTTAAATGAAATACTTTTTCAGAGTCCACCATTTAGTCGATCATCGACAGACGAAGTTGATTATGCATCTCCAAATGTATCATTAGGTGGCACTTTGGGTCGATATCGACTTTGTCAAAATTCCTTTAATGATAACTCTTGTCATTCAGCTGACAATGATGATGTATTCCTTTCAACCTCACATCACGATTCATTTATGAAACAAAAGTTCAGTACAACACTTCGACCGAATTCAGCAAAAAATGTTATCACACCAACGCTTACAGCAGAAAGTCGTCGTCATTCAATTGGATCATTTATTGCCAAAGAAAAAACCCGAACTGGATCTGTTTCGGATCAAGTTCCAGCCATGCCAGCACCCAAACCACCAGCATATAACTCACAAACAGTAGGAGCTAGACTGAAAAATCATTATAAAATGGGTAAGTGTACCATTTAAATTTATTAAATTTTATGTTCAATGATATTAAATTTAAAGTAACTCAAATTTAAAGTGAATATAAAATTATGTCAACGTGATTTTTTTTTGTTGACTTTTAATGCGCATAATTTCATTTTAAAATTCATTGAAACAGTTTTAAATTAGAGACAATCGCGTATTTCCTTGTTTTAGAAGAAGTTTGAATGAAATATAAAGAGATCGTTCATTCTTTGTTCTAGATTTTCATTGAATGTATACAAAAGCTAGTGAATGATAAAGTTTTTTATTATTCAGAACAAAAAGTTTGAATACATTAATGTCTCTAGAAGCATAATGCAGGGATTATGTGCTTCAATATAACAATATAAATAATTTGAATTTATTTTTTATGAACGATGAGAGTAAATGTTGAAAATAAAACAAATATTATACATAAATTCTCTACGGTGTATGTTCTTATTTGTATTTGTAATTCAAACTTCAATATTTTCACTTTCATTCATCGATTTGTTAAACATTTAAAAATGTGTAATTTTTGTTTTGTTTAAATTTAAATTCCATTGAATATCATGATACAATTCATCATGCCCACACATGGAACATTGAAAAAATAAATAACATTTTAAATTTATAACACTTGAATTTTAACTCTTTTGCTATTTTGTGTGTGTGTATAATCCAAATTATAATTACTCAATGGAATTCAAAACACATTCCAATAGATCTAAAATTTATAGTTTATGTGTTGAAATGAATGACCGATATAAATCTAATCTAAAAAAAATATTCAAGATGTATAAATATGTTAAAATAATGGTAATTTCCCAAAAACTTTGTAACAAAACGAAATATTGAAGAGCATCATTTCATCTAATTAAATCAAATTTTCATTGATTCAAAAATTGATAAAATCCTTTTATAAATTTCTATTATCAACATTTGATTGAGCATCTTCAACATAAAGAGATATTTACTAAAATTCAGATTTCTTAGAATTGTTATGCATTTTTATCACGTCCTATAATGTGTTTCCTTTTGGCTGGGTATCACCATGTTTGTCTTACACAACCATTTCAATCCCTCAAATACAATGTTAAATAAATTATATAAAAAACTATTAATATTTTTATCATAAGCACACTTCTTACTACTCATATCATACTCACATAGCACGTATATGGCTCTGCCGTAAATGGATGTGAGAGATGTTTATTTATTTATTTTTGTTTTCATTTTATTGTTATATTATATTTCCTTTTCTTTTCCTATTTTTAATTTTATTTTTATATTTATTTTATCACATCTTAACACATATGCATATAAAATATACGTAAAATACATTTTAATTGAAATTCAATATTCAACGCCTGTTTCCAGTAGCCCTTCCATTTTTGATTTTTATCTGCAATTATTTAACTATTTTGTATATATTTTTTTTTTATATTAATTTTATTGTTATGGATGTGATTTGTATATTTTATCTTTATATCGTGCTTTAATAAAATATAAATAAAATAATAATTGAGAGTGAGAGAGTTAACATTACAATACAAATGAAGCTAATCATCAATAATAATGGAAATAAAAATAAAGAATGAATGAAATTTTAATCAGATGTGTGTTTCGTAAGTAGGTGCCTCATATAATTTCCATGAAAATAGTACACAATTATTAGAAAACGATTTGCAAAGGAGAATGCTTTATCAAAGTTTTTTTTTATACAAAATTAATAAAATAAAATAAAAATTATAAGAAGAAGCGTGCTTTTTGTAAACTTAAAACTAAACAAAAAAACATCATGCTTCCTTATATTAAAATCAAATCAGGTATTTCTTAGTATAATGACACACTAGCAAGGAAAGAGAGAATAATAAACAAACAGAAAATTGTCGTTATTTCATCAATTTAATCACCATATTTCAGTTGAGCATTGTATTCATATCGATAATTTTATAATTTTACTTCTTCATTTGAATATTGTCACTTGTCGCGAATTGTTGTGACTTAATGTGGCGCTAATAGGCGCAAATTTGAATAGAATTTTGTTGTGTAATCAATTAATATTATAAGGACTTAAAAAAATATATATTACGAAATTGGACTAAAATTATAAATTCACATCAAAGTGTTAATGATAATTAGTGCTAATGAGTAATAATCATAAACTAGTATGAAGTGATTAAAATAAAAAAAAAATAATTTTTATACAACCTAAAAGATCTGAGAAAAAAAATGATATTAACAGGTAAACATTGAATTAAGTTAATTAACATTTAAAAGTGAAATTTAAAAATTGGAAGTTCAAAAAAATAAATTGAGTTCAAATGTTAATAAATAGAAATTGTTTGTATTTTTAATTGAAACTTCCTCTTTTAGGAAATTTTAAATTCAATAAACAAAAGCATACATTTCTATGCTACAGAATCTATTAAAATCTATTAAAAAGTATTAAAAATACTTTGTATTTGAATTGAAAATGTTTGAAATACTTAAAAGTGTTTTCTAACGAGGATTAATAACGTTTTTTTTTGGTATATAAATGATTGGTGTTACTTGATTTCTTTAACAGAGTGTGAATTGATAAATGTATTTGTTAAATTGAAATCTGTGTATACTAAAATGATTGATATTCATATCGGTAGAGATGTTTTCGTATTATTGAACTTTAAAAATTGTAGTGTCTAAGCTATCTGCATACCGCTTTAGATTTTAGTCAAATGTAAATTATTCTAATAAAACTTCAAAAAACGATTGTGAGTATTGTTTACGAACAGAACCAAATAATCAACTCAACATATTTCGTTACTTGTTGATCAATGGAAATTGAGATTTGAATTTGAATTGAGATTAAACTTTCAATTATAAGTTCAAACAACACGTGCTCAGCTTCTGACAGGATGCATATCCTTAAAAAAATATCTATTCTTTATCCTGGTATACATTGTTTTTGTTTTTACTTGAAATTTTTTTAACACAAACTATCATGGCTTTGTTTTTTCAAGTTTGAATTTCAAATTTATAAAAATAAAAAAGTTACAAAAAAAAACAAAATCATGATACTTTTAAACAGATGTCTGAATATCTAACGTTTCATTTTTATTTACACCAAAGAATATGCATCGTTTAATGTTTTCTATAAACATCAGGGAAATAATTTTTTATGGTATTATTATTGTTACAAAATATTTAAGGCCATTTCCGGAAGTTCAAGAGAGATATTTGATGCGTTTTTATTTCTCTAATACAGAAATAAGGCGTTGCGATTCCTTCTATCGTGAGACAGCTCCCATGATGCATTATTATTCAAAAAAAAAAAATTAATGACCTGAATTTAAAAAAAAATTGGTGAAAAAAATTATTCAAATTCATATTAAAGCTCATAAACACACATCTTTAACATACATTGAAACATAATCAATATGCATATGATCAGGAATGCACTGTTTTTTGTTTCTCATAAAATTTACAACATATTTTGTATGTGAACTTCATTAAATATAATGTATAAATTTTTTTAATGTAATTTTAATCAGATCCCATTCAAAAAATTCAGTTGTAAATTTCTGATAATCGTGATATGATGAGGTTCCAAACAAAATAACAACAAAGCCGATAAAATAACATTAATAATAACAATAATTTAATAAAATCAGACAGTATTATGACGTGGTTTGGATTATGATTATATGATTATTTATTGTTGTATTGTCGCAGTTGCAGTCAAAACAAGCGTTTATGATAAAATTTTGTTAACAAAAAAACTTTAAAAATCAGTAGTCTCCGCACTGACATTAATTTTGGTGAATGAAAAAGAAAAAAAAATTGTCTGTGAATTTATAATCTTAATATTTTTATTTCCCATTCATTTAATAATTCTGATTTTTTTTGATATATGAGACTCCTGAATGCACAACGCATATTAAATGGTTTTTCTCTCTCCTTTTTTTTGTTTATTTGTTTAATATCAACCATGGAATATTAAAATATCATATAAGAGTTTTGAGAAATTCAAAATAAATTTAATGTATGCTTTGATCATATTTCAGTATTATTAAGTGTAACATCATTGAACGGGTTCCACTTTAATGATTGTGACACTCCTATATTTCCTTATACTCTTATAATGATGCAGTTAAAATAATAAAACAACATGCAAAATTTTCCAAGCAAGAACATTTAAAACACACTTTCAATGATATATTTACAAACATTAACTTTAATGTTCGTAATCATCATCATATTGTACTTACATAATATACGTTAGATATAAATATGTTCTTGTCATGTGTATGTAAAATATTGAATGAAAACATACTTCACACCCCATTAACAGCGTGCTGACAAATTATTATAGTAGTATATGATTGATTGGCTAACATTAACATTAACATATACAAAAGACAATTTACACTTGCTTGTATTTTTTTTTTGTTTTTGAAAAATTGATTGAAATTATTGCAAAAAATTTTTGACACAGGATTACATAATCGTCGAGGTCGTTTCTTTGTAAAAAAGTCTTTCAATGTAATTTTATCATCCTCTGTACATGTAATCGAGTCATTACTTAGAAGGAACGTCAAATTCAATGAACTTCTGTTCACAAGAGTTTGATAACCAAATAAAATATAAATAAACAATCAAAATATTAATATCGAATATAATACTAACAATACAATGAATATAAAAAGGGATATAAAATCTTTTTTGGATAATATAATTATAAATTTCATTTAACTTTTACGATAATGTCAATACAGCTACTGTTTATTTATTCACAAATTGAATTATACAATTTTTTTATTGTATAATAATAATAAACATCTTCTTCCTCAATGCCTTTTTAGGATCAAATTCGGTGTGTCGTGTGTCCATTGGGTCATTGACTTAGTAATGTTTATTTTGCTTTGATTAATATTTAAAAAAAAAAACTAAATTCATTGAAATTCATTCAACTTAGTAAGAACAATTCCTTTGCTATAAAAACTAATGTAATGTGTATTGCATACCCTTGTATAATTTCACATTGAAAAACTAAGAATCAATAAGTAATACTTAAATTATAATGAAAATCTTATTTTCACTAATACTCAATTCCACGAATAAAATAAATCGAAATTCTGACTCATTTTTTAAGTACAAAAAATCATGACATAATCCAATTATTCAGGTTAAAATTAGTGTAAATGTAAACACTTTACAATGATTATTCACAAAATTATTCTTCAAATTGGTAATTATAACATAATAAATTGTAAACAGTTAAAATAATCTGAATATTAATATAAACAAAACTGTTTGATGAACAATACAATGATTAATTTAACGTTTGAGAACACATTTTTGAGTAAGAAATTGAAAGAGGAGATCCCAAAAAAAAACACTTATTTAGATCATTGAAATTTTTTGTTCAACAAAATTTCTTAACATATTTTTACCATAAACATCTGTACACATTTTTTCTGGGTATCAGTTTTAATAAAGATATCCGACTACTTTATAATTTTTTTTTATTAAATTTATTTTAACATTCGTATATGTGATTAAATTTTATGATATGAAAATTATGAAAACAAACAAAAAAATATTTCTCAATTCTAAAAGTTATGAAATTTTGAAAACATTTCCTGTGCTGCTTACTCCTTTAAAATTATTTTATATTCTGTTCTCTTTACGCAATAATTTTACTCTCTTATATCACTGTTCATACAAAGAACGGTTTAATTTTTTTCTTTACGAATTTCTTGCTCATCAATCCATTTAGTTAAGTCAGTGCATAAAACACACATGTAGGATTCATACTTATAACAAAATTTGTAGTATAAACTTATAATTTTTATTTTAGCTTAGTTTGAATTGAGTCGTCGGTCAATCAAGAATAATTTTAATAGTTTATTACATTGAAGTTTTTTTTCAAAAAATTTGTTTAATTAACTTCGTACTTACCATATTAAACATAAAAAATGAATGAATAATCTAAACATTGATTCATATTAAAATAAAAACAATTGAATAACGATTATCATTGAAAAGAGATTCAAATTTGTAAAGGAAATGCTATTTAAGGAACATTGCAATCGATTTGTATTATAGTAAAGTTTTAACGGTTAATTTTATTGTTTTGTTTTATTAATATTTTTTGAGTTGTTTAATACATTTTACAACTTCTAATCGCATTGATTCGCCGTCTTTGAATAATGGTTGGTGTAAAAAAAAAAATCTTATTAAACTGTGAAATATTAAATTTCATAGTAAAAATTACATTTAAATGATAATAAAAGAGTTAAAGTTCTATAAAAACCAAATCATGTACAAAAAATAATGTTTGACCTAATTTTGTGATAACAATAATTTTTTGTAATATGTATTTTGTTTAAGAACATTAAATCATTAATCATTTTGATGTTATAAATTTGTAAGAAACACAAAAGCAATTAATTAATGTTATTAATAATAATTAAATCATAAAAATTAGTATCAGTTACAAATGAATTTAACCGCTTAAACTTGATTAGAAAATAAATAATTTTAAAGAAATTTCCTTATCAAGAAGAGTGTCCCTGAAATTCCAATCAAAGATTAAAATTTTTACAAGTGAGAATGAGACATGACAGTGTAAAGTTTAATAAATAACAACAAAAAAATTGTTATCAGTGTTGATTTATTGTATTGTGGCTTGTTATAAAACAGATTGATTAAGAAGGATACATTTAAAACAACCATGGAGAACGATAAGGAGTGTAAAGAATCTTCGAATAACGGTTCAAGTGAAATTAATTGTTCTGAAAATGATTCAGACAAAATCATGAATGAAAATTCTTCAAATAATAATGACTGTATATTAGAAACAAGTGCACAATCTACAGTCAAACAAGAAGGAGAAGAGTCAACAGATGTTCAATGTAAGAAAATAGAAATTTTAACGACAATGTGTTGATCATCATCATCATTTTTGTTGAAATTACATTATTAAAATTTATATTTATGAGTATTTTAGCATTAATTCGTTCAAATTATATTATAATATATTATAATATTATAATTATAATTTTTTTTGTGGTGTGAAAACGTTTATGTAACTGGGAACTTGATGATTAAGCATGCATTTAAATTTTTATGAATGAATCTTTACATACATACACACACACACACAGACATATGTGGAATGTCAAGTGTTATAGAAAGATACAATATTTTAATTGATAATTGTCACATTTATTTATTTAAGCAATAAAATTGAATTGAATTGAATTCATGGTCAGTTTTTTTAAAAACTAATTTAATCAAGTTAATTGTTGGATTTTTTGATAATCTTTTTTAATTTTTTCTCATTCTAGGCGACTCACAAGTTCCAAAAGGAACGGACGATATTTTAGTTGTTACGGCTAGACAAAGTGAACCTGGAATTTTGTGGGTGAATTATCTCAAAACTTGTTTCGACAAAATAACTAAACAACGAGGAAGAGTTCCATTTAAGTAAGTTTATATTGATTTTGGTTTTGATGTGAACTAAAATTTATTTTTGTCTTTTAACAGTTTCTTACATTTGAAAATTGATGAAGATAATTTAACAACAACCTTAATACAAAGATGTTTAGCTACAAAGCTTCAAATTGTAATCATATGTCCAGCTCTTATAAGTTTATCACCAATGTTTCTCATGACACAATTAACATCAATTTTGAAACCTGAAAAAGTTTTAGGCCTCTTATTGGATGTTACAGAAGCCAAATTAAGTGAAATTCATAAATCAAGTAAGAAATTTTTGTTAAAGTCATCTTAAAGCAAATATTTAATCTAAATTATTGCAGTGCTACCAAATTATAAACAATGGCGTCGTTGTATAGTTCGTAATCAGGATCAATCGTTCGTCAGTGATTTACTTGGAATCGCAACCGATATTCTCGGTCGTGCATTGAGACAACAACCAACAAGTACTGAAATGTTACCATCACCTTTACATATCAGCACCTCCGTAGCTAAACCGACAACACCCACATCAACTGAAAACTTTACTATTCTTCCACGTAAAGTTAAAATTGGCCAAAATAAAGTTGTTGTTTTACTTAATGATCCATTGTCTAAAGATGATTGGATTAAAATCAAAATCGAAAGAACTGGACATACGTCAGAAGTTACAAACGTTAAAAGGAGGAATCCATATGCTATTCAATTTAATATTCCAGATATTTGCATGGAAGTATCATGTATGATTAATGTTCGAGTTGAAAAAAATAATCAGGATTTGGGAATGAGACCGATTAAATGTGAAAGTCGATTAAAGGAGTTGGAACTATTGCTCAAATTTCAAGATATGCCTATGGAATTTATGTGCAATTCATTAGGAATTATTGGAAGTGATCGTGACAAATTGGATACATATTTAGTTGAATCATTCAAGAAAAATGTTCCACCAGATTTTCATCTGCTATCAACACCAGCTGTAGAACATAGTAATGTGTTCAAAGGATACCGTGAAATGAGTATGTATTTAAAATTATGAAATGAAGAAAAAAAATTTAATAATCGTTGTTCTTTAAATTAGTAACTGAAGAATATCCAACAATGTTGCACTTTGCTGCCCGATGGGGATTGGAAAAATTATGTGTAACTTTACTTGAGTGTCCTGGAGGTGTAGCTGCTTGTGAGCTTAAAAGTTGTAGTGGTAAAACTCCTTCTGATTTGGCAGAACTATCAGGACATATCAAATTGAGTACAACAATCAAGAATTTCACGGTAATTTCATTGACATTAAAGTGTGCCGATAGAGAATTTATAAAATATTATTTTTTTTTTATAGCAAATGAATGAATTTTCAACAGTGTATCAATATTTTAAAGGAATAAGTGAAACAGATTCTAACACTATCAAATTGGAGCAAACCATTACAAGTCTCAGTATCTTTAGTGGTGATACCAACAAACAAGAAGAAACAATTATTGAAAATCAATTACCTGAGAAGGTCCCAGCTGAAGGTTATTTAGTAATGAGTGGCAGTAATAGTGGTGGAAGTGATGTTACAGATTCAGGAACTGCTATTAATGCAGTCAGTAATTTAAACTATTTGAATGTAACCGAAGAAGATACAGCAGCTTGTAGCCTGATTGAGTTAGGTGAGATACCAAAAGTTGATGAACATGTTCTTGTTGGTCAAGATATTATGACAAACGAATTGAAAATCACAGAACCTGTATATTTCGATTCACAAGAAGTTAACCAAAAATCTGATATACTAAGTCAGGAATGTACAAATACTTTGGATAATTTAACATCATTAAATTCATCTCTTGACTCCGGATCTGAATATCAAAATGATTCCATCATATCTGTTAAAAGTTCACCAGGAAAAAGTTTAAACAATTTTTCAATCAATGAGAGTGAAATGAGAAATTGTGAAACAATTGGCGATTTTGGTGATTATTTAACTCATCCCTCAAACATTCCGGTTGATGATTCAATTGCTGATAGTCCACGAAATTTAACCAAGATACCACAAAGTAAAAGCTTACCTTTACGTAACCAACTTAAACTTAGTCTACCACCAAATGCTACGAATTTATTAAGCGATTCTGAAAATTCTTTGACTTCTCCTAATAAAATGATGGCAAGAAGTAAGACGAATCCCTTCTTGGAGGAAGCATCTCACGTTAAATTGCATTTCAAGAAAAAAGATGATGATGCTAAATCAAGTAAAAGTAGTACATTGAAAAGGCAAGGCAGTGACTTATCTAAGAAGAGTGTTGATGACGAATTATTGGAGATAATAAATGATTTTAAAAACAATGTTTTTACTATACAAGAGGTTGAACAGTTGGTAGCAACCTGGAAACAACGAAATGACGTTCAACAAAGTGTAACTGAAAGGCATGAACAACTACAGAAAATGAGAGAGGAATACGACAGGATACAAAGGGAAATGAAAGATAAATTGAAACGTCCAACACCATTTGAAAGAGTTAGAAAGTTATTTTCTAGAAGTAAAACTCCAACAAAAGAAACACCATCAACTGCCACAACACCTACCGTTGACGACATTAAATTCTCTCTTGTGAATAACCAACCAAATCATCGTCCAATTTCAAGTTTAAGTCTTCACAGCGTTTCAAGTTCATCTTCCGGTAGAATGAGTACCGGAAGTGCTTGTTCAAGTCTTGGAGATAGTGGGACACATTCAGATAACGAAACAAGAAGAAATTTATTTGGATCATGTCGAATTGGCAATGCAGGAAGTTTAATGGAAAACTATTTAATTCCACCTACACCACGTCCTTTAACCTCATCTCAAGAAATGATGAGACAAGCATCCGAACATTATATCATGTTTCCATCTAATATTCCTTATACACCACCTACGGATCCAACACATATTTCAAATGCAGATTACATTAATTATCCAACATTAAAAACCATTGTTGAGACAAAAGAAACTGAAATTCCAGTGTCAGTTCAAACAATTCAATTACAAAAGACTGAACATAACTTTTCAAGTCTCCCTGCTTATTTAAATCCTTCAGATATAAATGAATTAAATACAAATGGGGTATCTAGCTCATTTAAACCAAATAGTCCTGCAGTAACAGTTAATACAATAAATACTCAATATAGTGACAATAAAAATACTGAACAAATTTTAAATGAACTCAAATTCAATGAAATATGTAAGAGCATTGAAGATTTAACCCGAAGTCCTCAATCACCAAAGTCAGGATGTAGCAGTGAAGCATCGAATAGCACTGTACAAAGTCCTCAACATAAAACAGGAACTCATCATGACTATATGAATATAAAAATATAATTTTTAATGCAATAACTTAATAAAAATATTTTTCTCTATGAGAAGGAACCTTTTTTTAAATAAAATGAAAACATATTTTTTAAGTAATAGCAAATTATAACCATGAAACGTAAATTTATCCTTAAAGTTAATCCATTGATTGCTCGTTTTGGAAGCAATTAATATTGATGCAGCTTATAACCAAATAATTTAAATAAATTATGATGAAATAGATAAACAGTTTAAATATATAAAATTTGTAGGATTTAGTAAAATATTCCGTACATTACAGTTTACTTATAGTTAGATACATGTTATAAATTGATCTGATGAATGTCTTATAAATTTTATGATTAACAAAAGTTGATTTTAGAATAAATTTATTTAAAACAAATTATTATGGCAAATATGTTATAGATTTCAAAGGTACCATACCAAAATAAGTGTTCTGAATATGGTTAAATATTAAGTTTTAATAATGAGTTAAACAAAAATAAAGCAATATATGTAAATCTTATTTATAAAAAGTTGGAAAATAATAAATATGTTTAATTTAAGCCTTTTTTGAATTTAATTAACTGCCCAGAATTGCAATTTTACCTTAAACAAAGTATACCATGGACTATTCGGTGTAGGTACAGTTAT